>CM060705.1:83946231-84233039 GCA_030686995.1 Artemisia argyi | reverse complement strand
TATTTCTTTCTGCCTCACCAATCATATTCAGTATAACAAACGTTTCAGTAAACTCCCGTCAGGTGCAATACTTTTTCGGCTGGGCGCAATTCAGCATACATGTGTTTTCCTTCGGAATCAAGTTGTGGTGATGGTTTGTCACGCTATCGAAAATATTTCCATGAAATAGAGATACAATGACTTCAGTTACTCCTTTAACAAACATGGTCTGTGTTAAAAGTATGAGCCGCAATACCGTCATTGTTGTTTACCAGCAATACCATCATTGTTGTTTAACATGTGATATTTAGGAACAGTAGAATCAGCCATTTAGCGGATGGACAAGCATTACAATATACTAACAATAGTAAAGAAACAAAATATAGCCATACATAAATTGATTGTGACTTTTTATTTAGTAGTTATATGATTTGCCTTGACAAGTGTTAACGAAGTGTTTAAATACAGCTCAGGTAACTTAGTTTGATCTATCCAGTTTGAGAGTATGAAGTGTGTCCCGAAGTACTGTAGTAATAACCATATCGTTATGTTTCATATTAGTGTTTACATGTGCTTGCACTAGCGGTGAGGAAGTAGTGGTTTTGGATTTGGACGTATTTGCGTTTATATAGTTGCTAGGCGGCTTCATTCTACCTATGACAACTAACGTAAGTTTTGTGTTATCGCGTGCTTGCCTTAGCAGTAAGGAAGTGTATAGCATGGGGATCGCTAAGGGGATAGTATTGCGGTTGAATTGGTGGGTGTGCCCGGGGGTGGTAATTACGCTTAGTTTACATTCATATTACTTGTCATCTATAATTTGTAGGCACCTGTAGGAATAGAGTTAGAAGGTGAGACATAAGCATTGGTTATTTGTTATCTACCTTCTCCATTTTCATACAATGAAGGAAATGTTGTTGCATAACAAACGATAAAGCATCACAGGAAGCACTGCATTGATGGGATCAGGCTCAGTTGGATAGTTGTCAACACAAAAACCAAAAAAACAGCAAATTTATCTAGCTTGAGCCCATTGGGTGGTCAAAGACATTGGCCAACTGAGAAAGATTTCTTGCTTCGGTTCGGGTCCATCGTCCCTGCTAAAGACATTTTTCCATGTCAAATGGTTGAATGTATCCTTGCCATGAAGTTCCAGGTACAGTTTACATTGTGTCAGGTTAAAAGAGTTTGGGTCAAAACAGGTCATCTTAGAAAGTAGGCCAAAGATGTCCTAATGAGTCAAAAGTATTAAATTCTTGCAACATCTCCTAAATTGTTTTATATAAAGAAAAATGGTTTCTTAGTCGTAAGAGATAGCGATTTGGGTTATGGTCGATCACGAGCGGTCAAATGAGTCAAATCACTATACCTGCTACAACTCTGTGACATATTTTTTATAACCCATTTTGACATGTTACCCAATACATGAAACTTAGCAACTTAGCATGAGTGTAATTGAATGACAGTGTGAATCTAAGCTTAATATTATGTTTTTGGCAACCACGTGTCATGTTATGTACTGTTAGTTAGCATTACCTTCTTTTTTGCGAGCGCCTTTTTCTCTATCAAAACTTCTAAATGATAGCTATCTTTTAAATTATGTGAAAATGTTTGTTTACATTAACTGGTGGTATATCAATAGCTCAAAATCGTCTTCTTTATTTATATATCTTCTTCTTATAATTCCCAAATCTTCATGTCTTCTTTTTGTTCCGTAATATGGTTGTTTTAATGCACGCATTAATAAGGAAGACAATTGAGTTTTATTCAGATTTTTCAACAATCTTAAATGGATTATATGCATATAAAATGAGTTAGGAGCCTTTTTTTTTTCTTTTTTTTTAAGGGAGCTTGATCACTAACTGCTAAACTTGATCAACTGTCATAAGTGTAGAAGCCTAACTTCACATCACTTAATGATCATATACAATTTTCCCTTTCTATTTGTTCTTACTTCCTGAACTACGCAGTAAAGGTATCAAAATAAAAGGCCAGGTGAGTAGGGTAATGGGTTCAGGTTAAAACAGGTAACCTTTTGGTACGAATTTGTATTTAGATGGGTCGAACTTGCCACCTCTACTGCTGAATTATCTTTTTCATATCATTAGTCTACTATATTCTTGCCAAATATAGCCTGATTGTATTTTTTGTTACCATAACTCTTTCTATGACATATTGGTGAGTGGTGATAGATGCTTCACTCATGGGATTATGTAGAGGTTTGTCCATTTTTCTAATCATTCTTTGCCACCCTTATTACGCTATACAAAATATGTCAAGGATAATTATAAGTCATGCGCATGCGCGCCCATCGGTTGGGCTTATATGCCCGGGAGGGCTTATAAGTCGAAAAATGAGTGTCTAATGTACGTAGAGGGTCAAATAATAGGGTGTTTTAGATTGCTTAATTTAGTGCTTATCATCATTGTTATAACAGGCATTATCAAATACATGATCCATTTTTGTGTTTAACATAGCTCACATAGTAATTAAAATTTGGTCCAACTGTGAACACGATTCGGAGCAACTTTCAGATATTGTGAGCACGTTTCGTCGTTTCGTAAGGTGGTGGAGCTATTAGTTCTATTTATGTTAAGCTTTAACAATATTAGGTAATAAAGTTGAAGCAGGTACATTACAGTGACCACACAATTGTTACGAGCTTATCTTTTTCGATATTCAGGAACCGGACACTAAATAAGTTACGAGTATCACAAATGAAACGATAACCAATATAGCATTTTGTAATTTAGGAAGATAGATGTACTTGATATGATCTAGCAACTTGGATTTTCACTTTAATGTAGAGCATTCCATGCTAGAAAACGTAAGCTAATAAAGTTACTAATCATGTGTGAAGTTTGACACATATATTAGAAACTATTATATGTTAAAATGCTTCACTTGCCCAGGCTAATAATACTATGCTAAACATGTCCACCTATTTCTCTAATGCTTATTTAGCATGCGCAGTTCATCCTATAAAACGTAAGCTAATAAAGTAACTAATCATGTGTAAAGTTTGACACATATATTAGAAACTATTATGTGTTAAAATGCTTCACTTGCCCAGGCTAATAATACTATGCTAAACATGTCCACCTATTTGTCTAATGCTTATTTAGCTTGCGTAGTCGGTAGTTGACTAATAATGTCTTATTAACTTAATATCAAGTTTCAATGACAAATGAATAATAATGTCTTATTAATTTTCTTTTTTGTTTTGGTGTTTCAGATTTTTGTTGTTGGGTAAAACAAAGACATGCAGGTTGCTCTAGGCCGCTTTGATTCCGCAGCGATCGGGCTTCACCAGGTTTCGAATGTATACTATTTACTAGCACCTTGAATCACATCAGATACTCGTGTATAATGTTTTTTAATTTCATTGCATTTAAGGTACCTTCATTTGGGTAGCTTATCTGTTTATTGTCTGCACCGTGATTCTGGGCTTTGTGTTGCCTACGGAAGATGCTAAAACGTATCACGATTAGTCATTTACCTATTTGGTATTTTTCACACAGACAACTTTATGTGTAGTTTCAAGAGTCAAGATTACAAAAGGTAAGGTTCTTTGTTGTGACAAAGACGACGAACACACAAAATCCGCATCCAACGCTGTTAACAAAAAATTGTATTTTGTATAGAATAAGACTATCTACTTTATTTGTTATCACACTTTTTATTGATCTCTTTACATATGAACACTTTTTTTTATTCAATTTTTGTGTTTTAAGATATTTGACGTTATTCACTACTTATTTACGTTCTGGTTAGAATTCGTCGAGTAAAAAGCATTTTTTCGATATTCAAATAGATTATCCACAACATCTTTCCCATAATAATATGTGTTGTCTAATTATATAAATACTCCTCATGTTTTTCCACTAATCATAACCCATATTCATATATCTAACTAAACACATATAATTAACGATTAACAATAACTTCCTAAAACATTTTTTATACACAAATGCAACCTTTGTATACATATGTTACATTATTCGAAATTAATACGCTAAAGGAAAAATCATAATTCATTTGGGTACATAACAAAATTAAAATAAAACTTTAAAAGATCACTGATATCCGTACATAACTAAACTAAAATGTAAATTACAAAGCATGCCCGCCCATCGGGCGGGCTTCGAAATCTAGTATGTATATATACATATATGTATATGTATATATATACATACATATATATATATATATATATATATATATATATATATATATATATATATATATATATATATATATATGTATATGTATATGTATATGTATATATACATATATATATATATATATATATATATATATATATATATATATATATATATATATATATATATATATACATATATGTATATATGTATATATACATATACATATACATATATGTGTATGTATATATATATATATATATATATATATATATATATATATATATATATATATATATATATATATATATATATATATATATATATATATATATATATATATATATATATATATATATATATATATGTGTGTGTGTGTGTGTGTGTGTGTGTGTGTGTATATATATACACATATATGTATATATATATACATACATATGTATATGTATATATATAGATATATATATATACACATATATGTATATGTATACATATATATATATATATATATATATATATATATATATATATATATATATATATATATATATACATATAGGTATATATGTATACATATATGTATATATGTATACATATATGTATTCATATATATATATATATATATGTATACATATATACATATATGTATACATATATACCTATATGTATATATATATATATATATATATATATATATATATATATATATATATATATATATATATATATATATATATCTTTTCTTATGAATAACGCTACCAATTTTTCCTATTGATGAATGCTTTTTATATTGATAAACATTTTTTTTAATGAACAACGCTTATGATAAATTGAACAATTTCTTTTATTAACTAAAAAATATTTTTATTTATGAACAACGTCTATGATGAGCAAATAATGATGAATAATTTTTTTATTGATGAACAATTCTTTTTAATCATGAACTACTATTTTTATCGATGAGCAACCCTCTTTATTGACGAACAACGCCTATGATGAATTGAACAACTCTTTTTATTGATGAGCAACTATTTTTATTGATAAACAACGTCTATGTTGAGCAAAAAAAGATGAACAACCTTTTTTATTGACGAAGAACTTTTTTTATTGTCGAACTACTATTTTTTTTAATGAACAACTCTCTTTTTTGACGAGCAACTCTTTTTATTAATAAACAACGCCTTTGATGAATTGAACAACTTTTTTTTTTCTTTTTTTATTGATATATATATATATATATATATATATATATATATATATATATATATATATATATATATATAAGTCTTTTCTTAGGAATGACGCTACCAATTTTTCTTATTGATGAATGTTTTTTTATTGATAAACATTTTTTTTTTATGAACAACGCTAATGATAAATTGAACAATTTCTTTTATTAATTAAAAAATATTTTTATTTATAAACAACGTCTATGATGAGCTAATAATGATGAATAATTTTTTTTTTTTTATTCATGAACAATTCTTTTTATTCATGAACTACTATTTTTTTTGATGAGCAACTCTCTTTATTGACGAACAACGCCTATGATGAATTGAACAACTCTTTTTATTGATGAGCAACTATTTTTATTGATAAACAACGTCTATGTTGAGCAAAAAAAGATGAACAGCCTTTTTTTATTGACGAAGAACTTTTTTTATTGTCGAACTACTATTTTTTTTAAATGAACAACTCTCTTTTTTGACGAGCAACTCTTTTTATTAATAAACAACGCCTATGATGAATTGAACAACTTTTTTTTTTCTTTTTTTTCCTGATATATATATATATATATATATATATATATATATATATATATATATATATATATATATATATATATATATATATATATATATATATATACGAATAAGTCTTTTCTTAGGAATAACGTTACCAATTTTTCCTATTGATGAATGTTTTTTTGTTGATAAACATTTTTTTTTATGAACAACGCTTATGATAAATTGAACAATTCCTTTTATTAATTAAAAAACATGTTTATTTATGAACAACGTGATGATGAGCAAATAATGATGAATAATTTTTTTTTATTAATGAACAATTCTTTTTATTCATGAACTACTATTTTTATTGATGAGCAACTCTCTTTATTGACGAACAACGCCTATGATGAATTGAAAAACTCTTTTTATTGATGAGCAACTATTTTTATTGATAAACAACGTCTATGTTGAGCAAAAAATAATGAACAACCTTTTTTTATTGACGAAGAACTTTTTTTATTGTTGAACTACTATTTTTTTAATGAACAACTCTCTTTTTTGACGAGTGTCACACCCCTAAAATCGGGTCCAGCGGAAGCATACATGTAGCTGGGGTGTAACTCAATTGGTATTACAGCACAAGTACAAAATTGGTTTTCACTTCAATCATTTAGAGTAAAATCGTTTAACTAAAAGTATTGAGTTTACATTGTTTAAAATTAGTGCGGAAGTAGGCCCTTAAAAGTAGTTTAAAACGGTCCCCATATAAATAATCAGAGTCTTCTATGACCATGCCATGCCCTGCCAAAACCTCCTGTAGGATTAAAAAGAATGATCATATGATAATTATAAACTCATAATAAGTAAAAATACTTGAAAAGTGGTATGACTACATATGTATATATGCATGATCTACTACTATGACTTGAAAATATATAAATTAAATATATGAAACATTAAGAAAGATCAAGAAAAGCTTACTAGTAGTTTGAAGGTGTTTAAAGTAACTAGGTACCTAAATACTTCTTGGTTTTTATTTCAAAACCCAAAATAGAAGTATACTAGAGTTGTAAAATCACTTGATCTTGGAAAAATTATGGTTTCTTCTTGGTGCTCATGTCTTGGTCGATCCATGGAGAAGAAGAGAGAAAGAGATGAGTTTTCTTGAAGTATGCAAATGAAAGAAAATGATGTCTAGATATTTTTGTAAAAGTCTTGGTATTTGAAATTGAATATCACATGGACTAGTTACTAATTCTAATAAATGATGAGACAACTTTGCAAGAAAAATGGGAAAAGGTTATGGGGGGGGGGGGGGGGCGTGAGATATGGAAGAAAAATGGGGAAAGTTGGGGGCTAATTAAGGATCTTGTCCCCAAAAGTGTATGTATTAGTTAGTTTTATGTATGCATTAGGTGTTATCGGGTACCGAGTTAACTAAAAATAAATCGTGACGAGGTAAAATAAAATACGACGAAGTTGTAAAAGTTGTAAAATATTATTCCTGATGAGAATTGGGTGTTAGAAAAATTATTGAATTGAAATAACGCAAATCGACGAAGTAATAAGCTCCGACCGTGAAATATAGTAATCGGTTTCAAAACACCGGGTAAATTAATAATATAATTTTTATATTATTATAATGAGTATAAAAATATATTGGGATCATAGTCGGGAGTGTCGGACGTGTTAGTCACATTATTGATTGCTTGTAACGTTTATTTAGAAATAATTATACGTAAAAGCAAATTATACCAAAAGTATTAATTTAATTACCCTACGAGTGGAATAGTATGCAAGTGCCGTAATGATAATATGAAGACTAGTTCTAGTCCGTACGAAGTGTCCCAATGATAATGCATGAATTCGCTCCTGAACCAATACGGTTACGCGAATTTGAATACTCGTAAACTAATTAAGGATCTTGTCCCCAAAAGTGTATGTATTAGTTAGTTTTATGTATGCATTAGGTGTTATCGGGTACCGAGTTAACTAAAAATAAATCGTGACGAGGTAAAATAAAATACGACGAAGTTGTAAAAGTTGTAAAATATTATTCCTGATGAGAATTGGGTGTTAGAAAAATTATTGAATTGAAATAACGCAAATCGACGAAGTAATAAGCTCCGACCGTGAAATATAGTAATCGGTTTCAAAACACCGGGTAAATTAATAATATAATTTTTATATTATTATAATGAGTATAAAAATATATTGGGATCATAGTCGGGAGTGTCGGACGTGTTAGTCACATTATTGATTGCTTGTAACGTTTATTTAGAAATAATTATACGTAAAAGCAAATTATACCAAAAGTATTAATTTAATTACCCTACGAGTGGAATAGTATGCAAGTGCCGTAATGATAATATGAAGACTAGTTCTAGTCCGTACGAAGTGTCCCAATGATAATGCATGAATTCGCTCCTGAACCAATACGGTTACGCGAATTTGAATACTCGTAAACTAAATTTACGATGACATGAGTAATACACGTGAATAGTGGTTTTCTTCCGGGAATGAATAGTGTCAAGTGAATAGTAAAATTTCTGAATGTTTCTCGAAATGTCAAATTGACCTCAAAAACGATGAATAGTGATCGATGAATAGTAAATGATGAATAGTAACTTGTGAATAGTAAATTGTCGAAGTTTAGAAAATGACCGGAAATTACGAGTTGTGACAATGAGCAACTCTTTTTATTAATAAACAACGCCTATGATGAATTGAACAACTTTTTTTTTTTTTCATTTTTTTAATTGATAAACAACTATTTTTTTATAAACAATTCTCTCTATTGATGGACAACAATCCACCACCACTAATAGCCGCCGCTACCATCACCACCCTCTACTGCCACCATCAACCGCCGCCTCCATTACCAGTCGTCACCACCACCATCAACCGCCGCCACCACCTTCATCCACTACCTCTACCACCACCGTCCGCCACATCTCTACTAGCCGCCGCTACCACCAAGGTGGTGGGTGGTGGTGGTGGACAATGGTGGTGGAGGTGGCGGGTGGTGGTGGTGGTGGCGGTTAGTGGTGATGGTGAATGTGGTGGGTGATGGTGGCAGCGGGTGTTGGTGGAGGCTGGTGATAGTGGCGGGTGGTGGCGGCGGGTGGTGGTGGCGGGTGGTGGGTATTGGTGGTAGAGGCTGGTGGTGGTGAAGGTGGTTGGTGATGGTGGTGGCTCGTGGTGGTGGTGGTAGACGATGGTGGTAAAGGTGGCAGGTGGTGGTGAAATGACTATACAAACTCAAGGACCAAACATGTAATTTGCTAATAAAATGATCGTTAGTGGGTTAATGAAAGTTATTAAAAAACCTAAACCGACAAAATAAATAAATAAATAAATAATAATATATAAATAAAGTTTGCCTCCTTTATATATACAAGAAAAAAAAATGAAGTACCTTGATTGTAAACAGACCTTGAGTTGAGTATCTTTTTATACTATTTGACTTATTTTTATTGATAAACAACTCTCTTTATCAATAAACAACTATTTTATTTAAGAAACTATTCTTATTAATAAACAACTTTTTTTTTTTTTTTTTTTTTTAATTTATTGATAAACAACTTTCTTTATTGATGAACAATGACTATGCTGAATTGTATACCTTTTTTTAGTGATGAACAACTATTTTTATTGATAACTAATTTTTTTTATTGATGACAACTCTTTTTAATAATAAGCTGATGAGCAACTCTTTTTATTAAAACTCATTTTTTTTTAAACATATGTGATAAACAAATTTTTTTATCAATAAACAATTATTTTTATTCATGAATAGTGATCATGATGAACAGTTTTCTTTAATTAGTGAACAACTTTTTTTATTGATGGATAAAAAAAATTTTAACAAAAATTGATTATGATAACTAATTATTTTTATTTATTATAATTAAGAAAAAATTCAAACTTGCGTCCAAAACCCAAGAAAAAATAATAATAATAATAATAATAATGGTGATGAAGTTGATATATACGAGTAGTAAAACTTTTGAAAGAAAAAGAGAACCATAAATGACAAAGAAACTTTTCATTTCGTATGCATATAGCCAAATGCTAAAAACCGCCGCGACGACATTTCGATGGACCGAAAAGTCGTTGTTGTCAATCTATCTCAATTTTTTTCTATAATCTTCATTTTCTTCGCATTGTAATTCATTTCTTTTCTTGTTCTTCATCTTTAGTAACCTCAAAACCTAATTTGATTGAATCAATTTTTCACCAAGACCAAAATATTGCGATTGACTCCTACAAAAAGTTCCATCAAGACATTTCATCCAACACTTTACAGTATATGTTAACGTTTTTCAGATGAAAAACTTGTTTAACACATAATCTGTTCATAAAAAGAATATTAAAATTTCTTATCAAACATTAATTGTTAATCAAATTATAAGCTTTTGGAATGTAAAGCTTGCTCTTAAATGAGAGAATGTTGCCATTTTGTTTATGAAAAATACACTTGTTCATCTAAATATCATTCGTAAATAATGAAAAAGCGTTTGCGAAGTAATACAAAGATCTGTCCATGGAAAAAGATATGAAAAAAAAAGCTATTCATCAACCGATGTTTATTGAACAAAAGTGAATTTTTATTAGGGTTTTGCTAACAAGTACCCATTGAGTATAAGTTAGCGTATAGTTAATAAACACAAACTTTCTAATTTAACTAAAAAATGCATTAAATACATATTAAAAATTTGACAAATTATTATATATGAATATAATTTTTATTTAAATGAATTAAAATATTTTCTTTTATTTACACATTAATATGTGACCGATGGACGTACGTTACCAAAAACCCTTTTGTCCTTTGTATTGTAAAAAATGATGTAGCAATTTGATAAAATGATAATTATAAAGTAATAATGGAAGTCAAAATAGGTAGGTGAGGATGTGAACACTTTCGAAGTGTTCACATTGAGCTGGGATGAAGACATTTTACAGTTAATTGGATAATGACGATTGACGAAGATGTCACGTTCTTTTTATCTGACGGCTTATTTATTTATTTATTTTTTCACGAAATACGAGACTTTTTATTACGAAATAATATATGGGAATGAGGGCATTGGTTAAGCTTTGTTTTTTTGTGATTTTTTATTCTTTTTTTTATGGGTCCCTGTCTAAATATGCCATTTTGTATCAATTATATGGACCATTTAAGTAATTAAAACCACAAAAAGACAAAGCTTAACCAATGCCCTTAGGGCATTGGTTAGACATTCCCATAATATATTAACAAAACAAATTAATACGTACAATACTTCTGTATTTTATTTCTTGGATTACGTGTTAAATCTTTGATCATCACTATTTAATTTCATCCCTAATTATACTACTATAATAACAAGAGTAAATTACCCGGATGGTCCTTGTAGCTTGCATTAACTTTCATCTTCGATCCTTTTTGCACAAATAGTCTCTAACTCGAAAACCCTTAACACTGAGAGTCATTTGACCAAACGACGTTAAGTTTGACTGTTAAACATATCTCATGTGACTTGCACATGAAGATAAAAATATCATTTTATATATTTCCTTTCTATATAAAATTACGAGTCCACCAATGTAAGTTCCGCCATTACCTTTCTCTATCTTAAATTAATTTCGTGTAAGTTTCCTCACTGTCAATAAAACCATCATTTTTTTTTCTTTTTCATCTTCACCCACAAATACCCAACTCCCACCACCATTATTTTCAGCCATCAATTTTTCCGGCCACCTCCATCAAATTCCGACAACCTCAATCAACCCTTTTATATTTTACCTTTAGATGTGTACTTGATTTTACAAAAAGCAAAAAAAGATTTTAAAAATAAACACTATGCAAATGGGCAAATAACCCTTTTTATCTTGCACAAAGTCATGAAAAGCAAACTCGCAAATAAACACTAGTTTCCATTTAAACATACAATGAAAAGTAAAAAATAAAATAAAAGAACATAAATTGAGCTATCATCATCACCGTAACACCAACTTTGATTCTTCATACCAAATCACTTTAATACATGTGTGGAAAACTAGAAAGGGGTTGAATAGTTTATCGGTTTTTGAATTTAATTGCTTTCGAAAACTTTACGTGTAATCAACAAATGAATATATCAAACAATAAGTAAAGTACAAGATAAAGTAAGAAACGATCAAACCACAACACGGATGTTTATAGTGGTTCGGCTACAAGGACTCTTTTTCCTTGCCCTACTCCACTCTCCGATTATCCAACTCGAGAGTTTTCTTCACTAGTCAACAAGCTCCTTTCACCGGTGGAGAAACCTTACATGTCGCTTACACAAGATTACCGATACTAAGCTAGATGTCGAGTTCTTTTACAAGGGTACAACCACTCCCGTCACACTATGTATTTTGAGGACTAAAATACTAACCGATCACTAATGAATAGATACAATCAATGAAAGTATGACCAACAAAGGTTCACACACTACTAAACAAACAAGTATTGCAACTTTGCGTTGAAGCTTGTATGTCTTTGATATGAGGTTGTGATCTTCTTGCTACAAGAGAATCTCACTAAAATGAAATATGAATAAGTTAGATATAAGTAATGAGAGTATGTATGATTATGTATGATTGCAAGTGATGAAGAAATAACTTGGAGTGGCTTGCTATTTATAGGCAAATGGCCTCAGCAAACCACGGATTGAATGGAACCAAAACACGGGTTCCATCCGTGTTGGAGTTTGGTTCCGCCAAACTCTGACACTAAATCTTCCAAGTTCTCTTTCAAATCTAACCAAGATATTTTCCATATCTTTCCTTGATTCTTTGAGAAGCAATCCAAGCAATATCTTCACCATATCTTAAGAGATCATACAATCTTTCAAATATCATGATGCAAGACATGATGTAAGAATAAATTTCTATTTATATTTAGGGTTTTTCTATCTTGTGCCCTAGGGCACAAGATAAGAAAGACAAAAAGTACAAAAAAAGTACTAAATGACTCACAAAAAATACATATTTGTGAGTCCTTGGTACTTTTTGTAGGTCCTTGGTACTTTTTGTGACTCACAAAAAAAGTACTAAATAAATTTCTATCTTGGATCCCGAAGTCTATTTTGTGGGTCCTTGGTACTTTTTGTGTACTTTTTGTCTTTCTTATCTTGTGCCCTAGGGCACAAGGTAGAAAAACCCTTATATTTAAACTAGTGTATTCTTGTATCATGAATATGTTGTCTATGTAATGTTTAACTTGTACAATAAAATGACTTATGGCTTTATATGTAAAAGACTTAACTATATTTATACTTGTTGCTAAAATGAAGTTTATATTTTGTCGTTAACAAAATATGGCAAAGATCGTAAAATATAAATAACGTTTTTTAAACGATATTTGTATTAACAATCTTCCTTTTTTATTGAGGACAAAACATAAAATTTATTTTTAAGCAACTAGGTAAAATAGAGTATAAATATTTTAATTATTTGTAGCTAACATGTTTTATGCAACATTTTGGTTTCTTTTAATGGCAAGTTTTGAGAAACAAAATTTTGTTACTAGTTGTGGTTAAATAGAGTGTAAGTCTTTTAACCATTTTTAGTAAACATGTTTTTATGCAATATATTGGTCTTTGAAATTGTGTAGCAATGGCCAATTTGTTACTAGTTGATAGAGTGATACGGGGGATTGCGCCCTCGCAACAGGTTTTACCTCGTAATTTTACTAGTTGATTAACTTGTTACAATTGCATGGATGACGGGTTATATTCCTTAATACTAGTCGTAGGGTCGTGTACAATATTCCCTAACTATATAAGATCCTACTTTACTCCTATGTCGAACCGACTAAAAGCTCCTAACATGGGATCATTAACTTATGCATTAAATACAACTAAAAATCGTAGTACACCTCCGATCATATTTCTTAAGACATTCAAGCAAGTTACCAATGGAAGTCTGCCAGTTTTCTTAAGCCTAACATCGAATAAAATCATCTGTAACAATTATAAACAAACAATCAACCAATAATCAACATCTAGGTTTCACTACATCTAAGCAAACACAATAAAAACCTAGCCTAACATGTTAAAAGAAAGATAAACATAAGATAGAATCAAACAACACATAGACATATTGAATGATTATTGGAGAACTTATCTTTATTAAAACATGGAAGAGAGAAGGGTTTGAAACCCCTTCAATATGCAGGAAATTCGACCTAGGGTTTGTGTTTAGTATTCCACAATTTGTTCCACACTTTACAATGAAAAATTGGAAAAATATATATAGACTAAGCATCCTGACGGCGTCATGTATTGGCTTTTGACACCGTCAACTCGCCGCCAAGTTGAAATTTGTATTGCCTAGATCCAGTCTTGACGCCTTCATGTAGAAATAGACTCTGCGCTGTCACATGCATTTTGACCCTGACGGCCTTGGTGACGCCGTCAGGCCAATTACATTGAAAATGTTCTGGGCCGTCACGTTATAATACCCACTTCCACATCTTTTGTCACTCTTGACGCCGTCATGTGTCAAGGCTTGACGTCGTCAGGTACTGTTCCCAGCAAGGAATTTGAGACTTTGCCGTTTCCTTCCTATTGATGTGGAGGATGTGAGATGGTGTTTAGACGCTCTAGGATATGGTTGAGGATGAACCTTATTTCATCTTGTAGCTCACGGATATCCTTTTGGCACCGTTCAAAATAATACACTCTTACCCTACCATCCAAAATAATACATCATAGGGAATGTACATTCCCCTTACACTTGAATTTTTACATACTTTACAATAAACTAATCTAATGACTCGAATCAAGATAATCAAAACACTTGGAGTACTTTTAAGATTAACGCACATATGGGGGTAATATATGATGTTCTTCCCCATTACTCCATAACACAAGTACTTTACCCATGAGTCCCAATCGTCCCAAAACAATATGTACAAGATATGACTCGACTTAGCAACCATTTAATCAATTAGATAATTAACTAAGGGTTTAAACATATAACAATAATGCACTAAAGATGAGTGCATACACGGAAGGCTAAGGCGATTTGGGTGTACATTTGGGTGGGTTGTAACAAATTCTTCCTTTAAGAAAGATGCTTAAAGTTAGAAACGAAAAGATAGGCTCGGAGGGGTGTACTAGGGGTTTCGTGTACTAAAACTGAGTACAATGCTAAGGTGTGGGAAAATTAGTTGACTTTACTAGTCAAGTAATATGACTTAAATGGTCAAGTAATTATGATACGGGTTTAAACACAAAGGTGATCCTAATGCCTCTTATCATGTAGTAAATCCTACTACACGAATGTAATCTCACTAGCGGTCTCGGGATGCGTCATTAACGCAAGTTCTAGAATCCAAATGCTACCGGTACACTCATAAGCACTAATAATGAATGCTTTTCCTATCAAATCTAAAGGCGAACCTCACATATTTGGGTGGAAAATTTTTTTGAATGGTACGGTTTTGTGCTAGTCATACAACTCCTATCCATGAGATGCTTGCTAAGGCTAAAGTTTCACTCCTAAATGTTGTAAAAAATTTTAAATTTGGCGCTAAAATTACACTAACAAGTATTTCTCTTAGTTTTATTACACACCTACCATCAAACAAACAAACTCAAGTGCAATTGTATCCTATAAGGTATCATCATTTACCCTCCCCTTACACTTAGGATGAACATTG
The DNA here is from genome assembly GCA_030686995.1 of Artemisia argyi. Taxonomy (NCBI): domain Eukaryota; kingdom Viridiplantae; phylum Streptophyta; class Magnoliopsida; order Asterales; family Asteraceae; genus Artemisia; species Artemisia argyi. Next base: position 84,217,488 of record CM060705.1, on the reverse strand, counting down.
TCCCCAATGTTCAATTAAAAAATGTAAAAGTGAAATAGGTATAAGAATGAAAACAAATACTCCCCTGATTCGTTCGGTGTGGATAGTGTGTTAACAAGGTTAGATCTTTCTCCAAGAAAATGAACATTCAAAGCTTCCCATCTAGAAAAAATAAATCATCTTCTTGTCATACATAACATGTTAAACCTGAGAAAACAAACAAGGCAACCTCGCGTAAAATCGGCGGCAATCTATATATACTAACAAGTCCTAGAAAGCAAATTAAGATATAATGCTTGTGGAATGAATGTTTGCAGATTTCCTGGAGTTTATAAAACTAAAGAATTAACAAAAACTTTAAGACTCCGTTAGAAAAACAAAACTAACAAAATTTCCAGAATTTTTACACATGACGCCGTCAGGAGTTAACTCCTGATGCTATCAGTAGTGACCTGCAGAAATCTTTACGTTAAGTTTTCGGAAAATTTCTGGAAAAACTTATGTCCTACTTCCTGGAAAATCCTGAAAAACATCATTATGACTTGATACAAGCATTTGACTCTAACAAATACTAATACACATGTTCATTTATTATTGTGGCGAATCAAGATCAATTTCATTCTTATAAACAAATTTGGGGTTTCCCCTTACACTTAGCTTTTGCAAAATACCTTTATATGAAGTTAAGACGAAGTTAAACAACAAAATAAAGCATTTTCACAATTTTAGTATGAAACATGATCTACCAACAATAAAAATAAAGCATGCATACGGAAGCAAATAACAATCAAACAAATAAAAATCACACAAAACATGGGTTGCCTCCCAAGAAGCGCTTTTCTTTATTTACCAGTCTTGTAGCTAGACTAAAGGTCATGGGCTATCCTATATGGGTGAGCTCCTCGTTGAGGACATCTTTGGGATCAAACTTGGGTTTCAACTTCCTATCGGTTTTCTTGGTACGGTATGACCTCTCAAACTTCTCTCCATCTGGATCATATAAAATCATCTTCATATGCCATGATCCGTCACCCTCCTTAGGTGGCTTATCCCACTTCCATTTACACTTATCCCCTTCCCTTTTCCACTTGTTCATCTCTATGTTAATAGGCATTACGCATAAGAACTCAATCATTTTCCTAAAGACTAGGGGATTTTCAAAAGGGTCTAGTTCCTCATCCCTAGCTATGAGTTGTTCCACCGAATGTGTTTTATCGATGAAATCTTTTTCTAGATAGAATGGGCATTGAGGTCCTATAAAGTTTCTTTCTATCCATGGTCGATATCTAGATGGTCTCCTATTCATCTCTACCCAATGTGGTATCGGTTCGTCCTCACAATCGTAGCTATGCTTCCTAACATCATAAACCGACCAAGTATCACCCTCTCCTACCGCTATCTTAGACTCCTTACAATCTATCATGGCACTAGCGGTTGCTAAAAATCCTCTTCCTACTAACAACGGGCATGTAGTATCACTAACCATATCTAGGACGTGAAAATCTGCTAAAATAGTTCGCTTTCCTACGTGAACCACTACATCCTTGATCATTCCGACCGGATGGGCAATACTTCCATCCGCTAGACCAATTAGTACTTCCGTCTCTTCTAACTTTCCTAGCTTAAGAGTGGTGAAAAGGGATAAGGGAATCAAGTTGAGGCTTGATCCTAAGTCGGCTAGTGTGTCGAAAGCTTCGGATTTTCCTATCTTACAAGGCAACAAATATACCCGGATCATCAAGCTTCTTAGGCAACTTGTTTTGAACGAAGGCAGTCCCATTTTTGCCCAATTTAAATTTCTCATATTTTTCTAGTAGGGCACTATAGTAGGGAGCACGGGCTAAGACATCAATGACGGGGCGTTCAAGGTGGAGATCCTTGAATTCATCATCAAGGTCTTGTGTAGGAGGTGTTTCAACTATGTTATTGACCGGTTTGATATCGGATGTTTTATTCAATTGGTCCTTTTGAAGAATTTGGGTTTGCTTGAAACACGTGTTCATTGCTTTGACCGAATAGTATTGTGGACAAGAAGTAGGAGACTGATGAGGCGAAAAATGATCCATTTTTAGGGGGCCATTTAAGCCCGGAATTGAATTTATTTGATCAAATATTGCCCTAAATCGTTCCTTTTGTGATTTTAGGTACTTTGGGAGTGAAATCTGGAAAAGGAAGCAATTCGGACGTTTTTGGAGCATAAAAGTGAAGAAAACGCCAAAGACTTAATTTTCCATGCTGGGAACAGTGTGTGATGGCGTCAAGAGTACTTTCCTGACGGCGTCAAGAGTAAATACCATGACGACCCAGTACAGAAATGAAGGCGTCACAAGTAGAGCGTCAAGAGTTAAAAGTGTGACGGCCTGCAAAAATGGACTACATGACGGCGTCAGATGTAGATCAAGGCAGTCCGAGGATTATTTTGGCGGCGAGATGACGGCGTCACCCATTTGTTCTTGACGCCGTCAGCCTCTAATATCTATATATAGTTTTCTAATTTTCATTCATTAGAGAGGAACAAGTTTGGAGAAACCCTAAGGCCGAACCATATACGAATTTTACAGCTTTTCAAGGGTTTTCAACCCTTGAATCCTTACATGTGTTCTTAAGATAAGTCTTTTCTTAATTCAATCAATATGTCTATGTGTTGGTTGTCTATATCATGTGCTTGTCTTGATTCCACCATGCTAGGCTAGATTTATCTTGTGTTTACTTAGGTCTAATGAAACCTAGATGTTGATTATGTGTTGATTACTTGTTTATGGTTGTGTTGAATGAATGATTTCAATGTTAGGCTTAAGAAAACTGGCAGATCTCCAAATGGTAACATGCTTGAACGTCTTAGGAAACATGAACCAATGTGTACTAGGTTTATTGGTTGTATTTAATGCATGAGTAAATTCTAATGATCCCATGTTAGCAGCTTCTTGCAGGCTCGACATAGGAGTGAAGTAGGCACTCATAGGATTGGGGAAGTAAGTACGCCACCCCATGAATGGTATTAAGGAATACAATCCGTCATCCACACAACTATAACAAGTAATTAACGTGTAAAAGATATCTAGGGAGTAGTGAAATCTAAGTAAACACATTTCTCCCACTTATTGCTCACAACTTTAGTTTAATATAGTTTTATTTTCATTTTAGTATTTTATTTTGATTGCATCTTTAGTATTGGGTTAGTTGACTAGCAACTAATTCCGCCCCAAATCCTTCAAAACCCGAGATTTTTAATTTGCTTTCATAAAAATATAAAAATACAAAAAGAATCATCTCTCATCTCTAGAACTAGTATTTAGGTTTTCTAATCCTAGCGACACTATTCCTTGCTGAACGATCAATCCCCCGGTACTTGTCACTATACTATACTACAACGATCAGGTACACTGCCTGGTGGGGGTTGTAAGCTTCTCAAGATCCCTTGAGAGGTAAAGCCTGGTGCGATCCCCACGTATCAAGTTTTTGGCGCCGCAGCCCGGGGAATAGTTATTGTCTAGGTTAGAATATCTTTTTATTCGGTCTACTTGCTAGATTCCTTTCTAGTAAGATTTTATTTTTTTAGGTTTTCTTTAGTCTATCTTATTTCTTTGTGTTATTGTTCGTAACTCTTCACCACCCGACATCATGGACGATGGGAACATCTTTGAACCCGTCATCCCACCACAACAAAACCCACCACTAGAACCTCTTAGGCCCCGAACCTTAGGAGAGTATTCCCGACCTAGCCACCAAGGCTACCGAAACACCATTGAGCTCACCGGAGCCAATGTGACCCCCTTGCGATCCGACACCATCCAGTTGGTGCAAAGCGGATGTGCATTCCATGGACTTCGTTCCGAAGATCCAAATCAACATCTCAAGGACTTCCTTAAAATCGTAGATTCCATAGACCTAGATGTTGCAACTAGTGAGACAACCCGATTACGCCTATTCCAATTCTCTCTACGTGATCAAGCTAGTCAATGGCTTGAGCGTTTACCCGCGGGATCCATCACCACATGGGATGATCTCACCACTCGTTTCCTTGCTCAATTTTTCCCACCGGGGAGAACTACCAAGCTTAGAAATGACATCTTGATGTTCCAACAACGTCAAAATGAATCTCTTTATGAAGCATGGACTCGTTTCAAGGACTTACTCCAAAAAGTCCCTCATCATGGCATAGATCTTTGGCTCCAAGTCCAAATCTTTTATGACCATATCGATCTCTCCACGAGGCAAGCCATTGACCAATAGGCCGGTGGTAAACTACGTGATCTAAGTGTGGAACAATCATGGGAACTCATAGAAGATCTTGCTCTCTATGACAACGAAAGTTGGAATGATCCTCGTGATTTGAACAAAACGGTCAAGGCAATATCTTTGCCTTCGAATAACTCTAGCACTCCCGACCGTAGGATCATGGAACTTGAGGACCAAGTCAAGTTTCTCATGAAATCTTACGAAGCTCCTAAACCTTCAAGCCAAGTGAACAAAATCATTTCTTCATGCGAATTATGTAGTGGTCCCCATGACACTCGTGATTGTGTGGAACTCCCCGGAACAGCATTTACGGACTACGCATCCTTGCGTACCGACGAAGCGGGAGATAAGTGGTACACTTTCAAACCCGAGCCAAACCCTTACGGTGATTCCTACAACCCCCCTTGGAAAAATCACCCAAACCTTAGGTGGAAACAAAATCAACCCAATTCTTCCAATCCGTCTAATCGTTACCAACCAAACGGTCCGCCCTCCAACCGTAATTTCAACAACAATCCTTCTAACAACTATGGTAGTACCAACAATCTTGAAGGATTGATGTCTAAGTTCATGGCATCTCAAGAAGCTCGCATATCTAAGTTTGAAGCTGATTTCAAACAAAAGTAAAGCGAGAAGACCACCAAAATTGACGCATTGTTGAAAGTCCTCAATGACCGAGAAATGGGAGCACTCCCAAGCAACACGGTCAAGAATCCGAAACTAAACGTTAATTCCATATCATCAGTTTCGTCACCCACTTCGTGTCCACAATGCTACTCGGTTAAATCAACGAGCACGTGTTTCAAACAAAACCAAATTCTTCAAAAGGACCAATCAAATAAAACACCCGATATAAAACCGGTCAAAAGTATAGTTGAAACACCTCCTACGCAAGACCTTGACGATGAATTCAAGGAACTTCACCTTGAACGCCCCGTCATTGATGTCTTAGCCCGTGCTCCCTACTATAGTGCCCTCCTAGAAAAATATGAGAAGTTTAAACTAGGTAAAAATGGGACCGCCTTCGTTCAAAACAAGTTGCCTAAAAAGCTTGATGATCCGGGTATATTTGTTTTGCCTTGTAAAATAGGAAGATCCGAAGCTTTCGACACACTAGCCGATTTAAGGTCAAGCCTCAACTTGATTCCCTTATCCCTATTCACCACTCTTAAGCTAGGAAAGTTAGAGGAAACGGAGGTATTGATAGGTCTAGCGGATGGGAGTATTGCCCACCCGGTTGGAATGATTAAGGATGTAGTTGTTCACGTAGGAAAGTTAACTATCTTAGCGGATTTTCACGTCCTAGACATGGTTAGTGACACTACATGCCCATTGTTGGTAGGAAGAGGATTTTTAGCAACCGCTAGCGCCATGATAGATTGTAAGGAGTCTAAGATAGCGGTAGGTGAAGGCAATACTTGGTCGGTGTACGATGTTAAGAAGCATAGTTATGATTGTGATGATGAACCGACACCACATTGGGTAGAGATGAATAGGAGACCATCTAGATATGGACCTTGGATAGAAAGGAACTTTATAGGACCTCAACGCCCATTCTATCTAGAAAAAGATTTCATTGAAAAGACACATTCGGTGGAATAACTCATAGCTAGAGATGAAGAGCTAGATCCCTTTGAGGACCCCTTAGTCTTTAGGAAGATGATTGAGTTCTTGAGCGTAATGCCTATTAATATAGAGATGTGGAAAAGAGAGGGAGACAAGAGTAAATGGAGGTGTGACAAGCCACCTAAAGAAGGTGACGGATCATGGCATATGAAGATGACTTTGTATGATCCAGATGGAGAAAAGTTTGAAAGGTCATACCGTACTAAGAAAACCGATAGGAAGTTGAAACCTAAGTTTGATCCCAAAGATGTCCTCAATGAGGAACTCACCCGTATGACCGTATCACGTAGTAACCCATGGCCTTGAGTCTAGCTACAAGACTCGTAAATAAAGAAAAGCGCTTCTTGGGAGGCAACCCATGCTTTGTGTGATTTTATTTTGTTTGTTTGTTATTTGCTTCCGTATGCATGCTTTATTTTTATTGTTGGTAGATCATGTTTCTAAACTAAAAAGTAGAAATACTTTACTTTGTTGTTTGACCTAGTCTTAACTTCACCCAAAGGTATTTTTGCAAAAGATAAGTGTAAGGGGAAACCCTAAATATGTTTTTAAGAAACAAACCGATCATGATTCTCCACAATATTAAGTGAACGTGTATATTCGTATTTGTTAGAGTCAAATGCTTGTATTAAGTCATAATAAAGTTTTGCAGGATTTTTCAGGAAGTAGGACCAAGTTTTTCCAGAAATTTTCCGGAAACTTAACATAAGAATTTCTGCAGGTCACTTCTGACGGCGTCACGTGTAAAAATCTGAAAATTTTACCAGTTTTGTTTTTCTAACAGAGTTTTAAAATTTTTGTTGAATTATTAAGTTTTATAATCTCCAGGAAATCTGCAAACTTCATTCCACAAACATTATATCTTATTTTGTTCTCTAGGATTTAGTAACTTATGTAGATTGCCGCCGATTTTATGCGAGGTTGCTTTGTCTGTTTTCTCAGGTTTAACAGGTTATGTATGACAAGAAGATGATTTATTTTTCTGGAAGGGAAGCTTTGATTGTTCATTTTCTTGGAGGAAGATCTAACCTGGCCACCTTATTATCCATACCGAGCGAATCAGGAGAGTATGTGATTTCATTTGTTTTACTTATTTCACTTTTACATTCTTTACTTGAACATTGAGGACAATGTTCATCCAAAGTGTAAGGGGAGGGTAAAATGATGATACCTTACAGATACACTTTCGCTTGAGTTTGTTTGTTTGATAGTAGATGTGTAATAAAACTATGAGAAATACTTGTTAGTGCAATTTTAGCGCCAAATTTAAAATTTTTTACAACATTTAGGAGTGAAACTTCAGCCATAGCAAGCGTCTCATGGATAGGAGATTGTATGACTAGCACAAAACCGTATCATTCAGAAAAATTTTTCACCCAAATATGTGAGGTTCGCCTTTAGATTTGATAGGAAAAACATTTATTATTAGTGCTTATGAGTGTACCGGTAGCATCTAGATTCTAGAACTTGCGTTAGTGATGCATCCCGAGACCGCTAGTGAGACTACATTCGTGTAATAGGATTTATTACATGATAAGAGGCATTAGGATTACCCTTGTGTTAAACCCGTATCATAATTACTTGACCATTTAAGTCATATTACTTGGCTAGTTAAGTGAACTAATTTTTCCCACACCCTTAGCGTTGTACTCATTTTTAGTACACGAAACCCCTAGTACACCCCTCCTAGCCTATCTTTTCGTTTCTAACTTTAAGCATCTTACTTAAAGGAAGAATTTGTTACACCCCACTTAAATGTACACCCAAATCGCCTTAGCCTTCCGTGTATGCACTCATCTTTAGTGCATTATTGTTATTTGTTAAACCCTAAGTTAACTATCTAATTGATTACATGGTTGCTAAGTCGAGTCATATCCTTGTACATATTGTTTTGGGACGATTGGGACTCATGGGTAAAGTACTTATTTTATGGAGTAATGGGGAAGAAAATCATATATTACCCCCATATGTACGTTAATCTTAAAAGTACTCCAAGTGTTTTGATTATCTTAATTCGAGTCATTAGATTAGTTTATTGTAAAGTATGTAAAAATTCAAGTGTAAGGGGAACGTTTATTCCCTATGATGTATTATTTTGGATGGTAGAGTAAGAGTGTATGCAAAAAAAAAAAAAAAAAAAAAAAAAAAATCGAAAAAAGAAACAACAAAAAAAAATAAAAAAAAAATCAAAAAAAAAAAAAAAAAAAAAAAACAAAAACATAAAAAAAAAGAAAAAAAAAAGAAAAAGAGAAAAAACATACGGACTACCATCCCTTTTCATTCTATGTTTATTTTATGTTTTTGTTATTTTTCATTTATTAGCCTAAGTCGAGTTTAGTCTTGGCTTAGCAACGCCACATTGTACATGTAATTAATCAAGATTGTTAACTTGCCACCAGTAAAGACTGCCTATATCCAACAAAACCGTGTATTTCATATCCCTACACCTAACGTTACAACCCTTTAAAAGACCTCTTTGATAGTTTATCCTAGGTGCTTACGCCATGTGGTGGAGGTTTGATCCTTTCCCAAGCCTATGGTAATCTATTTTGCTATGACAGGTAGTGAGAGATATCTTCCGTTTCCATATTGTAATTTATACTTTATTACACCCGAGATATGTGAGTATGTAAACACTATTTGTGAGGTGCTAGTATATGACCTCCGTGCTTGTCTTTGGTCTTTAGTGGAACGATTATTTGTTGTAATTACTTTTATATTAGTGTTAAATGATCCCTAACTTGTATTTTGATTAGAATAAAAGCGCATTTGCTTGAGGACAAGCAAATCTCAAGTGTAAGGGTATATGATGAGGCGAAAAATGATCCATTTTTAGGGGGTCATTTAAGCCCGGAATTGAATTTATTTGATCAAATATTGCCCTAAATCGTTCCTTTTGTGATTTTAGGTACTTTGGGAGTGAAATCTGGAAAAGGAAGCAATTCGGACATTTTTGGAGCATAAAAGTGAAGAAAACGCCAAAGACTTAATTTTCCATGCTGGGAACAGTGTGTGACGGCGTCAAGAGTACTTTCCTGACGGCGTCAAGAGTAAATACCATGATGACCCAGTACAGAAATGAAGGCGTCACAAGTAGAGCGTCAAGAGTTAAAAGTGTGACGGCCTGCAAAAATGGACTACATGACGGCGTCAGATGTAGATCAAGGCAGTCCGAGGATTATTTTGACGGTGAGATGACGGCGTCACCCATTTGTTCTTGACGCCGTTAGCCTCTAATATCTATATATAGTTTTCTAATTTCCATTCATTAAAGAGGAACAAGTTTGGAGAAACCCTAAGGCCGAAACATATACGAATTTTACAGCTTTTCAAGGGTTTTCAACCCTTGAATCCTTACATGTGTTGTTAAGATAAGTCTTTTCTTAATTCAATCAATATGTCTATGTGTTGGTTGTCTATATCTTGTGCTTGTCTTGATTCCACCATGCTAGGCTAGATTTATCTTGTGTTTTCTTAGATCTAATGAAACCTAGATGTTGATTATGTGTTGATTACTTGTTTATGGTTGTATTGTATGAATGATTTCAATGTTAGGCTTAAGAAAACTGGCAGATCTCCAAATGGTAACATGCTTGAACGTCTTAGGAAACATGAACCGATGTGTACTAGGTTTTATTGGTTGTATTTAATGCATGAGTAAATTCTAATGATCCCATGTTAGGAGCTTCTTGCAGGCTTGACATAGGAGTGAAGTAGGCACTCATAGGATTGGGGAAGTAAGTACGCTACCCCATTAATGGTATTAAGGAATACAATCCGTCATCCACGCAACTATAACAAGTAATTAACGTGTAAAAGATATCTAGGGAGTAGTGAAATCTAAGTAAACACATTTCTCCCATTTATTGCTCACAAATTTAGTTTAATATAGTTTTATTTTCATTTTAGTATTTTATTTTGATTGCATCTTTAGTATTGGGTTAGTTGACTAGCAACTAATTCCGCCCCAAATCTTTCAAAACCCGAGATTTTTAATTTGCTTTCATAAAAATATAAAAATACAAAAATAATCATCTCTCATCTCTAGAACTAGTATTTAGGTTTTCTAATCCTAGCGACACTATTCCTAGCTGAACGATCAATCCCCCGGTACTTGTCACTATACTATACTACAACGATCAGGTACACTGCCTGGTGAGGGTTGTAAGCTTCTCAAGATCCCTTGAGAGGTAAAGCCTGGTGCGATCCCCACGTATCAGGGAAGAAACTGATGATATGGCGTTAACGTTTAGTTTTGGGTTCTTGACCGTGTCGCTTGGGAGTGCTCCCTTTTCTTGGTCATTGAGAACTTTCAACAATGTGTCGATTTTGGTGGTCATCTCGCTTTGCTTTTGTTTGAAATCGGCTTCAAACTTAGATATGCGAGCATCTTGAGATGCCATAAACTTAGACATCAACCCTTCAAGATTGTTGGTACTACCATAGTTATTAGAAGGATTGTTGTTGAAAGTACGGTTAGAGGGTGGACCGTTTGATTGGTGACGATTATGTGGATTGGAAGAATTGTTTTGGTTTTGTTTCCACCTAATGTTCGGGTGATTTTTCCAAGAAGGGTTGTAGGAATCACCGTAAGGGTTTGGCTCGGGTTTGAAAGTGTACCACTTGTATCCTGCTTCGTCGGTACGCGAGGATGCGTAATCCGCAAAAGCTTGTCCAGGGAGTTCTACGCAATTACGAGTGTCATGGGGACCAATACATAATTCGCATGAAGAAGTGATTTTGTTCACTTGGCTTGAAGGCTTGGGAGCATCATAAGATTTCATGAGAAACTTGACTTGGTCTTCAATTTCCATGATCCTACGGTCGGGAGTGCTAGAATTGTTCGAAGGCAAAGATATTGCCTTGACCGTTTTGTTCAAATCACGGGGATCATTCCAACTTTCGTTGTCATAGGGAGCAAGATCTTCTATGAGTTCCCATGATTCTTCCGCACTTAGATCACGTAGCTTGCCATCGGCCGATTGGTTAATGGTTCGCCTTGTGGAGAGGTCGATATGGTCATAGAAGATTTGGACTTGGAGCCAAAGATCTATGCCATGATGAGGGACTTTTTGCAGTACGTCCTTGAAACGAGTCCATGCTTCATAGAGAGTTTCACCTTGACGTTGTTGGAACATCAATATATCATTTCTAAGCTTGGTAGTTCTCCCCGGTGGGAAAAATTAAGCAAGGAAACGAGTGGTGAGATCATCCCATGAGGTGATGGATCCAGCGGGTAAACGTTCAAGCCATTGACTAGCTTGATCACGTAGAGAGAATTGGAATAGGTGTAATCGGGTTGACTCTCTAGTTACAACATCAAGGTCTATAGAATCTATGATTTTAAGGAAATCCTTAAGATGTTGGTTAAGATATTCGGAAAGAAGTCCATGGAATGCACATCCGCTTTGCACCAACCGGATGGTGTCGGATCGTAAGGGAGACACATTGGCTCCTTGAGTGAGCTCAATAGTGTTTTGATAGCCTTGGTGGCTAGGACGGGAATACTCTCCTAAGTTTCGGGGCCTAAGAGGTTGGTTTGCTAGTGGTGGGTTTTGTGGGTGGTTTTGTTGTGGTGGGTTGATGGGTTCAAAGATGTTACCACCTTCCATGATGTCGGATGGTAAAGGTTACGAACAAAGACACGAAGAAATAAGATAGACTAAAGAAATCCTAAAAATAAAAATAAAATCTTACTAGAAAGGAATCTAGCAAGTAGACCTAATAAAAAGAAATCATAACCTAGACAATAACTATTCCCCGGGCTGCGGCGCCAAAAACTTGATACGTGGGAATCGCACCAGGCTTTACCTCTCGAGGGATCTCGAGAAGTTTACAACCCCCACCAGGCAGTGTACCTGATCGTTGTAGTATAGTATAGTGACAAGTACCGGGGGATTGATCGTTCAACTCAGGAATAGTGTCGCTAGGATTAGAAAGCCTAAAAACTAGGTCTAGAGGTGAGGGATGATTCTTTTTGTATTTTTTATATTTTATAAAAGCAAGTAAAATCTCGGGTTTTTGAAGAGTGAGCGGAATTAGTTGCTAGCCAACTAACCCAATTAACTACAAATGCAATTAAAATTAAATAACAGAAATGAAAATGAAACTAATTATACTATTGTGGTGTAAACAATGATGGGGAAAGTTGTGTTTACTTAGGTTTCATTACTCCCTAGATATCTTTCACAGGTTGATAGCTTGTTACAATTGCATGGATGATGGGTCATATTCTTTAATACTAGTCGTAGGGCCGTGTACAATATTCCCTAACTCTATAGGATCCTGCTTCACTCCTTTGTCGAGCCGTTAGAAGCTCCTAACATGGGATCATTAGAATTCTCCTACGCATTAAATACAACCAAATATCATAGTACACCTCTGATCATGTTTCTTAAGACGTTCAAGTAAGTTACCAATGGAAGTCTGCCAGTTTTCTTAAGCCTAACATCGAATACAATCATCCGTAACAACTATAAACAAACAATCAACCCATAATTAACATCTAGGTTTCACTACATCTAAGCAAACACAAAAGAAATCTAGCCGAGCATGTTAAATTGAAGACAAGCGTAAGATATATTCAAACAACACATAGACATATTGAATGAATTGAAAGAGTACTTATCTCAAATAGAACATGAAAGTTTCAAAGGGTTGAAACCCTTGAAAAAGCTGTAAAAATCGGCCTAGGGTTTTTCCCTCAAAGTTGCACACCAATGAATGAAATTTGGAAAACTATATATAGATTTTACAGGGTGACGGCGTCATGTATTGAGTTGTGACGCCGTCAACTCGCCGCCATAATTGAAATCGTATTGCCTAGATCCACTTGTGACGCCGTCATGTGTAAAATTGTTCTGGGCCGTCACTAATACTTGGACCATGACGGCCTTGGGTGACGCCATCATCACCTATGAACAAAACTCTCTGGATCGTCATGTGGATTGTCCACTTCCACCTCTTTTGTAACTCTTGACGCCGTCATGTAGAAGCTCTTGACGCCGTCAGGTACTGTTCCCAACAAGGAAAATTAAGACTTTGCCGTTTTCTTCACTTTTATGCTCCAAAAACGTCCAGAATGCTTCCTTTTCCAGATTTCACTCCAAAAGTACCTAAAATGATAAAAGGAATGATTTAGGGAAATATTTGACCAAATAAATTCGAATTCGGGCTTAAATGACCCCATAAAAGTGGTTCACTTTTCGCCTCATCAATGATGGCCCGAACGGTGATATGATTATAACTAAACCCTAATAACAACATAACTCAATAATAGGGAGCTTTGTGTGAGGATTATTAACTTCTGAATTATGATGGCCCAAACGGTATTATGTTAATAACATAATACAATAGTAGGGAGCTTCATGTGAGGAGTCATATACTTCTGAATTACAATGGCCTGAACGGTGTTATGTTATATATAAAACATTAACAAACCTAAAAACAATAACTTGAGAAACATAAACATGATAACTAAAGCTTGACATTCATCCAAAACCAATAACACACTAGGATACGTAAGTAAGGCGGTCTAGTTTCCGAGTCACTATTTGCATCACTTAGATTACTCTAAACCCAGGTGAGTTTTCGTAGCCTCACATCTTTTTAAACTTTCACTTTAAATGCTTTATAAACCCTGTGAGGGGATACATGCTAAATGCTTTACTTAAAACCGAATACAAGTCTTTTTCTTTGGTTGTTTGCACGAGTAAACTAACCGCCACCACTACATAACCAAAATTTATGAATCTAATCATTTGGGCCACGCGAATGCGAATATAGTTGATAGATCTATTGGAGTTTGACAACTCCCGTTGGTATTAACACCCCACTAGGTGGTACCAATAAGTACTATATTTGAATCCACTCAAGGTATAACTTTGGCAAGTTATCCTTCTATCCCCTCATGTTGGGTCTGCATCCCACATGACCCGAATCGTTAAGGTGTGATTCATGAGCTTAGTGCAACATAAAAAACTCCTGATAATTATACATCCATCACAATTATCACAAAACTTGCATTTTCCCAGATTGGTGTAACAACTGAACCCAGGGAACTTGTATTCACTAACCCCTAAACCTATGATTCTTACTCAACACCTAGTGTTGACTTTTTAAGCATGTATTCTAGGTATATTACTTCTTTGGATCCATGGCAGAAGGAGGTACTGAACTCGGAGGACTTTTCATGGTTATCATTCAAACACAACCAACCTAACTATTAGATTTTTGGGACCTCATCAAAAATAAAAGTATATCTTTTATAATTAAAACTCTGATAATTATGAATGATAACTAAATTTCCAAAACGTCTCTTTTCAAGTCGTTTTCTATTATTGTATCTGTGATTCTATGAAGTAATACCCCAAACACTTTATCCGTTGCGATCAGTGAAAAATAGGGGTGTTACAGATTGGCATCAGAGCTTCAGTTGTAGAGAACAAGGTCAAAACCTAAACTACAACTATTTTTCCTAAACCCGAGAAAGTCCTTAGTACCTCTGCCATCCTCCATAACCATACGTGCTAAGGTAAGTATAATAATTGCTTGCTTAACTGCTAAATGATTTACAATATTTTCTTTATTATATAGTTATGTCTACTCCCCACTACTCTACCCCTGTTTCATCTAGTATACATCCAGAGAATGATCTTTCCTCTCCGAATGTACTAGACTATTCCCCTAAACCCTATAACTTAGAAGATAAACCTTCACCCTTAGGATATACCCCGTCTTTATATAACCCTCATTTAAAACACATAAGAGATTTCTATGCTAAGACATCACCCCTACCTCCCCTAAACCCTATTATACATCCACTTTTTCCTACCTCTAGAACAGAACCCCATGGTTTCTTTCTTCCGAGAGAACCATATATACCTAAACACCTTATCCCTACCTATACCCCTAGATATGACCTTAGGCAACCCTATACCTTAAACCCTACCCCTTACTTAATAAACCCTCCCATTCCATCTTGGAAAGATGAAATTGGAGAAAAAACCTCTAGGTTAACTCTAGAAGATGAGGAAAACCAATTAGAGGAGATTTTAAATAACTTAGATGAAATTTTCTTGATCTCCTTGAGAAGATAGAAAAAGGTCATAATAATAATAACTTAGATAATCAACCTGACTATAGTAGTTTAAGAAAGACTTTACAAGAAAACCGTTTTAAAATAGCTAAAATACAGAAAAACCAAATGAAACATCACCATAAAATAGCCTTTGCCCGCTTTAGGATATGCGCTTTAGAAAAGATAATAGATAATGATGAGGAAAACTTAGAAAACACTAACTCATGGAATTAGGAAATTAGAAAACTTTAGAAAACCCTAAGTAGATAAATAACCCTAGGAGATATGCCTTAGAATAGTTAGTGCCTATAGGATAAGTAGAATAGAAAATAAATAAAACAAGTTAGGATTTAGAAACTACCTGGTACCCCTCAATTAGGATAGATTAGATAACTAGACTTAGGAATGCCTTTCACCTTAGGATACCCTTAACCCAATAGAAAACCCTTAGGAAAACTTATAACCTACCCTTAACCCTTACCCTTAGGATCTTAGAAAACCCACCCCGATGTCTTAGGTATATAGAATCTCTAAACTGTTTTAAATTTCTCTTATCCTAACCTTTTCAACACTTTTTTTCCCCTTACCGATGGTGAGAATCCTCATTCTTCACCATAGAGATCTGAATTCTTTCTCCTCCGATCTCTGAACCTTCACTTCTTTCCTTAGCTTTCTTAAGCTATCTTCGTTCTAGTTAGAGATTCTACCCCTAACTATCCCATATGCAAGTATATGATCCTCATATATAAGCATATTCCTACCCTTTATTCCCCTAGATTACTATGATTCCTGAGCTAGTTTTCCCCAATCCCCTTTAGTAAACCCCAAAACCTTAGTTAGGATTTCCATACTTGAGGTTAGAAATAACATTAGGATAACCCTAGAAAACATAAACTTAGGAATAGAAAACCTTAGATCATTAGGATTAGAAACCAAAACCCCTACCCCAATAGATATAGGATAATATTTAGTAGGAAAACATTAGGATTAGAATATAGATTAGGAAAAACCTAGGATTAGATAACCCTCGCCCTAAGCCTTTAGACCCCTAGTTTAGGATAGACACATTAGCAAATCTCTACCCTATAGGAATAAGTAGATTTAGGTCATAGATTACCCATACCTAGCCCTTAGGATAACCATACTTATACACTTGAGGATTTTAGATTATACCTTAGGATTTGACAATCTTTAGAAACCCCATTAGGAAATTTCACTTAGGAGATACTATGGATAGTGCCCTAGCTGGTTTCAAATTCCTAGGAATAGTAATACTCATAATAATAGTAATAATGGTAATAATAGACAACCTAAAACAAAAGAGAAAACCTGAAACTACACCTAAGAATAAGGATATACCTAGTCAACCCTTAGGAAAGAAAACACTTAAACCTAATCCCTCTTTAGAACCCTCTACCTCAATGGAACCAAACACCTCACCTTTAGAAATTAGGATTAGTTAGGAAAAACTAGAAGAACCTCAGGGGGAAAACAAAACTCTGGGAAGAAATCTAGTAAATCTAAAACTCCGTTAGGATATTCTCCTTCAGGTATATCCTATACTCCTAATCTTCCGTTTAATCTCATCTTTTCATTTCTCTCTTTCTACCGTTTAAATCTTCTCCCTCCACTTCTTCCTACTCTTCCATTTAAAATCCCATTTTCATGCTCCACAAATTAAAACTATACTTTTCCATTTTCTCCACTCCTACACTTTTCCCCACTCCACCCACTCCAAACTTCTTTTCCTTTTCCATTTCCCCTACTTTGCCATTTCATCCTTTTTCCTTTCTCACTCCACTCCACTCCAATAAATTCTTCACTCCATTTCTATTTCTCCGCCATTTTACACTCTACTTTCTTCTCTCTATATTCTCTCCCTACCTCATCCTGCAATGTTCTATTAACTAGAACTTGTATTTCTCGTCATAACGCAAGTTTCTATTAGTTATAACTTGTAAGAATATCTACATCGAACTTTAATCCTCATTATGTTCGACTATGATATTAAATCTCGCTTAGCAAGAAATTGTAAAAAATGAGATCTTCTACGTTCGTCATTCTAGTCTTAACATGGGAATCTACCATGTGACAAGTTGCTAAACCGGAGAACTTTAGAACTTGTCTCTATCATGACTAGAACTTGTCTCTATCATGACTAGAACTTGTCTCTATCTTGACTAGAATATTCCTCTACCGTATCTAGAACTTGTCTCCACCATGATGAAGAACTAGTTGTCATCTCGGTTGAAACTTGTCTCTAAAATATTCCCTTACCATATATCCTTAAATATGGTAAAACTCTCTTCATTTTCCACCGATACTACTTAAGGATGATTTATAATGACTATCCTCTTAAAATGAATTAGGATGTTCCTACATTTTAATGAGAAAGTTATAAGTCAAATAGGTTAAGAATTTATACGCTCTTGTTTTCAAATATTGGGATGCCTTTATTTGCAAATAATGAGATATAAAAACCTAAGTATCTGGTATCTGTACAAGCAATTCCTACTCCGCTTGTGCAAAATCCTCCTTCTTTTCACATCATTTTCCTCAGTATCAGAAGATAATCCTCTTCTTCCTCTATTTTCTCGACTTATTCTCTCCCCTACTCTTATAATTGTCAAAATCTCGGGATGAGATTTTCTCTAAGGGGGTAAGACTATAACAACCCACAAACACCCATTACTATCATTCCCATAACAAATACCTATAGTAGGTATTTCACAGGTAAATTTTTGCTTTTTATATGCATTATTACTTGCATGACTCACTAGACCTGCTCACGTATCTACACAAGCCAAATAACTCAACACTCACATCCTATAAACCCCAGGTATGTCAAGCATAAAATCATAACAACACCATAAGAAGTAATTCACCAATCTAAAACACTAAACATAACACAAAAACCTAATAAACACTAAACTAAAACTTAAGTAAGATTATGTGCTTATCTGAACCTATATGCTTAGTTTAACTAGTATGAATGTGTCCAAGGCTTAAGTATGACTTTCCTTAGGAATATTAGGACTATTAGGCTATAGAATAAACCCTTTAGAACTTAGATAAAAACCCTATAAGCCCTAAACCATAACTAGGTCATAGTTAACTAGAATTAGGTCTAAACCATCCCAAAACTTCCCCATAGGTCACTACCACTTAGTATAAGCCTTTTAGAACTTAGGAATAGTTATTAGACACTCATAGGACACTAGTATAGGCACTAAACCATAGGATAAACCCTAGTCTCTCACTACACACACTTAGGTCATTTAGGTTACAAAATTAGGTCAAACACTCCCAAACCTTTCCCATAAGTTACCCTCACTTAGAATAAACCCATTAGGACTTACGATTAGTCACTAGACACACTTAGGAACTTAACTTAGGTACTAAACCTTAGGTAAAACCTTAAACACTTAATAAGTAGAACTAGGTCTAAACTTAACTAAAACAAGTAAAACCTAAACATAAGCACCTTAAACACCTCAACCTAGCACCCTAACACCTTAGTCATACCCAAGCACAGACCCTAACACCTCTAAGCACCCACACAAGTAGGTGCATCACCTAATTGACTAATCCACCACTAATTACCACTAATCCACCCTAAACCACCACTAATCCACCACTAAACCTGTTAGGTCACCATTTTACAACATAATCACTAAGAAATCTAGAGAGAGAAAGTAAGTAAAGAGAGAGAGTGGAAGGAACTCTTAAGAATGGAATGAAAGAAAAATGAAATTACCAAGAGAACCAACCCCTCTCAAAGGAGAGGTTACATAGTATTTATAGGTGAGGACTAGGGCAACACTCCCTTCCTCCCTATCTTGAAAATGAAATGGGCTTAAGGCCCATGGGCTTGCTACATAAGCCTTAAGTTATAATAAACATACAAGCCTTAGCAACCTATTACAAGTAAATGACCAAGACTTGATAAATAGTAAAACTACGTTCCCAACAATCTCCCCCTAAGGGTCGGTCATCAAGGTTGCTTGACGTCTTCGTCTTAATCTTTGACTTTCAATGCTTTAGACGTCTTCTAAATCATTCATCATTCTTTGTTCTTAGTTGATGTAGTTGTGATCACCTTATTACAAAATGTAATGACCGAGACTTGAATAAATATAAAAGTACGTTCCCAACAATCTCCCCCTAAGGGTCGGTCATCACGGTTGCTTGACGTCTTCTTCTTTGTCTTTGACTTTTGACTCGTATAACTTAAGACGTCTTAAAAAAAGAGTGGGTGTTCTTTTGCTTCATTGTTCATTGTTTGTAATAGATGTGGTAGTGATCATCTTATGAAGTTATCTGCTATGCGTCACTTCTGCGTCTGTGGTGGTCGTCGTCCATTCCAACATGCTCATACACCTTTGAACTTAGACATTCCCATGCACGTAGTTCCCTTTCATTCACATAGATCTTTAGTCCTTAAACTTTGTAGATTCTTCTTTTTGGCGTAGAATCTAATTTTGAACATTGTGTTGCTTAGATCTTTGAGGGAGCTTTTGTTGACTTCAAGATGTATGTATGAGCATGCGGAATCAGTCTCCATGGAGATGATATGTCCCTGAAAGTAAACAGTTAGCAATAAACAACCGGTACTTACATATAAGAAATTAGAGATCGTCAACAACATAGTGTGAAGACTCCTTCTAACCCTTATCAAGGCCATTCCCATATCAGATACTCCTGAAGGAGCTTATGAGACCTACTAGCTAGCTTAATGACTGGGTGAGTCGCTGGGGATCACTCCACGACTGTAGACCGTTAGAAACCATCGCAAACACTAAGCGTAACCCTTGTGGGGTTACCGAAGTGACCTGCTGTCAGGGCTATTTGATGTTGACCCTGGCAAGTATTTCCGTTCAATCATTGAGAAATACATATGTAATTCTCTCATAAACGTTCTCGGCAGATTGCTCAGATCTGCGAAGGACTCGATAATTTACAGTTGGTGCCCATTGATGTAGAACACCAGTTGTAGAAATACTAAGTGTTCCTAAGAGATCTTTGATGTATCTCATGGCTCTAGACTCGATAAGTGCTCACTTAGGTTTCCTATTCGGAGACTAGGGAGGGGTCTCCTGCTTCAATATCAACTATCTCTAAGAGATAAGTCGATAGATTACACTGGTTCCCCGTGAGAATGAAACAAGCTCTTTTAAGAGAACTTGAGTGGTTAAGAAGGTTTAGTGCATTGCGTCACTGGGTCCATGAAGACTTAATCTTCAATATCGGTGTTGTCTTTGCAACAACCAGTAGCATATGAATTGAACCCGGTGTCTGCCCTAAGGTTGAACATATGGAGGGCTATTTCTTTTCACCCTTTTCTTTACTTTTCTTTTTAATTCTTCAACCCCTTCTTTCTCCTTTCATTCTTTACTCCTTTTTTTTTTTCGTATCATACCTAAGGACTTCTAGTTCTAACTATTGGTGATGTCCTTGGGTAGATCCCTCCGGCTTAGGCGGATCATAGGACGGTTATTTCCTAACCTTAGTCACCTTATAACTCCATGACTATCCTATAATTGCCATTGAAACCTTTGAAAAATCTCTCAAAGTGTTTGTGTTAATCAAACATTTTGTTTAACACTTTGAGAGTTTTATGTTTTTCTTATGAAGGGCTCCCCCTTCACATGTGCTCATATGTTATTTAATAAATTTGCACATGCGGGAGGAGCGAGCACTTTTTGAATTGATCCACTTTCAGTGAACAAGACCGATTCGAGACACGCTTACATCACTAGTTAGACTAGCTTGAAGTTATTACCCGGCCTGGTCAAGTCCACAGAAAGTTTCTCGAAACGGTACATTTCTACTAAGACAAATCCTTTTCGAGACACGCTTACGTGGCTAGTTAGAGAGTTCCATTGTCAGCTTTTAGGTGACAACTAGCTCTAGTAACTAACTTGATGTTATTACCCGTCGAGGAAAAGTCTTTTCGAATTTACTAACTTTTATGTTTCGTCAATTCCTGGGTGAATCTGAGTCTAGCTCGCATGAGATTTGACATTTCTGCAACATTTAACTTTCATATTTTAATCACTTTTCTTTTCTCCCCCTCAAAAATAGCATATAAGATGTTGTTTTTGAGAAACATTTGATTAAAATATGCTTTTTGAGTCTTATGGGGAGAAATCAACACGAACTTTTGATTTTGAGAACGATGAGTTTTCAAGTGCTCCCCCTCAACAAGTGAATACTCATTGAGGTGAAATACTTGTCTTTTGAGTAGAATTATGAAAATCAGAAAATGTTTGATTAATTCTACTAAAAAATAAGAAGCCTTCGCTCCTTATGTAAGGATTGAGGCACTGAAGCGTACCTCAGGGTCCTTTCAATACAAGTGCGGGTTGTACACTGTTATGTGTACACAAACCATAGTTTTGATACAAAATTAGTTTTCTTTAAACGAAATACTCCCCCTCAAATAATGAAGTTTATTCAAGAGATAGTCTTCTTGAGCAGAATTTTGAATTGTATTTTAAAATACTTTTTGAAAATTCATGAGATGATTCTGCTCAAGGTTTTAGAAAACATAATCAAGTGTTATACAACAAAGAATGTTTGAAATTCAAAACTCTTTTACTGTAGAAAGTTGCTTGAGACCCGGAGTCTCTCTTTAGAGTTTTAAAATCTGAAAAAGATTTCCATCTAAAGTTGAACCTCATGGGTTCTTTTTGAAGATTTGTTATTGTGATGAATGGAAAACTTCAGGTATTTGGGATGCCCAAATCAGAGTCATTCTTAAATCGTAGCCAAAGCATTCCAGATTATGAAAATTTGAAAAAATTTAGGACAACTTTGCTTTGGTCTTCACACTTGCTTTACCGGTGTAAAACAATAGTGTAGAGTTTAGAAAAATTTGTTTTTCACCATTTTGGATCCATTTACCAGTTTAGCCTTTAAACACATTTTGCCCTTTGACCTCAAAATATGTTCCATAAGAAACATTTTGTCGAATGTTGAAAATTTGACTTTCAATGGGATGACATGTAGTTGCACACAGAGAAAATGCATCAGGCACAAACAAGTATAAGATGAATCAAAAATCTCATTCTAAATCTACCAAAATGCTCAAAATTCTCTAATTAACACACAAGATCACAGATTAACTCATCCTATCACTCGAGATTTTCCAATTATGATTATGGTTTGGGGTTATGATTTGAGTCTATGCACACATGTTAGCATCAAAATGCAGGAATATTGAACAAACAAATGCCCTGGTAGCAGCAAAGACATCGACATCTAAGACCCTAAATCACATGATTCTAAAACTATGTTGTATCTAATTGAGCAAACACACCAATTGAGCATTCTTTAGTGTTCTCTAAAGCTATATAAACTAGTTAATTATACAAAACACATAAAAAAAATGAAAGCCCTGATCGATAATTGCGTAAACCCTAGTTTCTGATTATGCCTTTTTGACTATTGAAAACACTTGAAACATTTAGGTAATGATTAGACAACAACAATGAAGAAATTAGAAACTCACAATTATGGAAACAATCGAGGATAAAAAATTGTTAGCCTGAATCGTTGAGATTTTAATTATGTGTGAAACTTTTGAGAACATTTGTGAAAACATTGATTAGAGCCCGTTTTATTTTCCATGCAAGATCCTTTTTTTGTGAATCTTTACTCATTAAAGGTTAATTACTTTTCCATTTGAAGTCCAAACAAGGTTAACTTGGAATCATTGCAGAAAGAATTTCCTTTCTCCCCCTCGAATTAGCATATATTTTGTGAAACCTTTTTGTACATTTTAATTCGAGAGATCATAGAAGTTTTTGAAAATGAGATTTTAATCCGAATGATGAAGAAACATTTTATCCTTGAAGAATTATGATAAGGTGTGCAAACTTCATGATAATGTTAAAAGTTTTCTCCCCCTCAAAACATGTTCCATTTTGACCGAGTAAAGCAAAATTGTTTTTAATGAAGGAACATAGTTTTGAAGTTATGAAGTTTGTACACAGAGAAAGAAGATTTTTTTTTTTTTTTTTTTTTCTTTTTTCTTTTTTTTTTTAATATTAAAAGAAAAAAAGTTAGATGTTTGACTCACTTAGTTTTAAAGAAAAATTTTGTAAATCATCTGGAGTCAAACACCGCATACCAATATGGTTAACTAAATCAACAAACCTTGATGGAGGTAATTATCTCGCATGTGAGCAGGATCCAAATTGCGTGTAGATGACTCAGTAATGTCAGGAATGAGTTGAGCCGGTGCAAACGGATTAAAGAACGCCTCAGGGTCATGCTCTGCGGTTTGTGGAACTGATTTAGGTATGGAGTCTTCAGCTGATTGTCGTGAGTTGAACCCGGTTTGTACTGTGGTTGTTGGAGATGCAATTGGAGGACCGTCTCTCCCAACAGTTGTTGTTGTTGTTTGTGAGGTGAATCAGGTACTTGATTGTGATCAAGATGTGCAGCGGATATTGGTGAGACCTCAGAGGGACGGTTGACAATCGTATCATCAAACAATAGAGCAAACATGGTTTCCACTTCCTTGCGAGTGAGAGACAATAGTTCAGCCGAAGAGTGTAGATAGTTAAGACGGTTTGTTTCGGGTCCTAAGCTGTTGTGCTTAGAAGCCATAGCTGAAGTGCTTTAAACAGTTGATTACGGGTCCTAAGCTGTTGTGCTCAGAAGCCATAGCTGAAGTGCTTTTAAAACGGTTGGCTGCGGGTCCTAAGCTGTTGTGCTCAGAAGCCAAACGATTAAGTCCGGGTTTCGCACTGAAGTATACGAAAGCCATTACATTAAGCTCGGGTCCAAAACTGATTTGTTCCGAAGCCATACCTGTTATATCTGCAAATAAAGAAAGAATAGACAAGAAAAACAGAGAACACGGATACCCAAGAGAAACTGGGTTCCAGATGTTAGAAGCATAAAGATGTAGTGTCAATTATCTTCTTGACACTTGAACACACAATTCCGATGGTTTTCATTCTAGTCTCAGAGGTAGAAGTTGTGGAGATCACATTAGTTTTGGTGCAAATGTCTAAAATCTTTCCTGTAGGAATCCACTTAAGACCAATTGATTTGAAAATTCTACCCGTGGGTACCCACCTAGTGTTAGATCTAGGAGATGTTTTCCTTTTAGATGCAGTTGAATGAAATGTGGGAGCATCACTTCTTTGAGAAAACCTACGTCCTATGTTGATCCACTTCTTAGGTTTCTGACTTATGACTTTTGGTTCAACGGGTTTGTTTGTCTTAGTCGATTGAGCCTTTTCAAGTGAATTTCCCTTTTGAAGATATTTTAAAGCACAAACAACATGATTATTTACGCAACTACTCTTAGATGCTAGCCAATTCCTATTAGTTTGTTGAGAACTCCTAGGTTTTGGTTTGCTACTACTAGCAGTGTTTTGCACTACATTGGAAGGCTCCACATGAGGTTTTGAACCTAGAATTCCATCCTTTTGAAGTAGTGCCTTTTTCCTAGCCTTTTCTAGATCATAGTTCTTGTACATGTCATATCTTCCATAAGAATCTTTACTTTTAATGCTCGTATTAGACACTGTTTTCGAACTAATCCTAGATGAGCCAGGTATAATCACGTGTTGAGATTTAGCAGACACAGATGCATTTTCCTTAGGCCAAGAATGTGGAGTGACTGGTTTTGTCAAATTGTTTTTCTCAACAACTTGGGAGGCAAACCGAGGTTTTGAAAATTTAGGTCGTTCAGATTTAAATGCAGTCGGTTGTCTAACCACTGATTGTTTTCTGATTTTTTGAGAAGGCGGTTTCCCCAAGATTGATGGTTTTGCAAACTTAGTATCCACACTCTAGCCAGTCAGTCTTCTTAATTTGTTTTGTAATGCAACATGTGCAAACACCTTTTCTTGAATTTGACCTTTTAAAAGCTCATTTTCTTTAACTAATGTATCCACACGTTTTCTTTGTTCATTCAAAAATTGACCATTGTTGCCCGAATTTAGAGATTCGTCTTGCAATTGAAGTTCAAGTGAGATGCAATGTGCCTCTAGTTTTGAAAAATCTTTATGACACTGGGCAATGGTCTTTTTGAGAAGAAGGTTTTCAGACTCAAGAGTTTGATTTGATGTTTCAGCCACTAGATTATCATGTAAAGACTCAGACTCAGAACGTTTGTTAAGACATTGTACAACATCCTGGTCAATCTCTCCTTCATTACTGAAGTTAGGTTGCTCAGATTGTTGTTTCTCATTTGCAGGCATAATATGATCAACAGTAGATTGTACCTCAACCATTTGCTCTTTGTCAAAGTTCGGTTCTTTATCATAGATGGGTATGACATCTTCCTCATCCATCTGTCCTTTGTCAAAGTTGGGCTCTGAGTCATAGAAGGGTATGATCTCTGCACAATCTGCATCTTTATCATTCCCCAATCTGCTGTTGTCATCCTGCACTTCTGATTCTGTCCCTTTGCTTTCCATGACAACCACATTAGCTTTCAATGAATCATCTTTATGAACTTGCTCTTCTTGAATCTGCAACTTCTGTTCTTTGATAGCACTCAGATGAAGTGATCTTTCATTAAGCATAAATTCTAAGCGGTTTAGGCGTGAAACAAGTTGATCTCTAAAATCTTCAACCTCCATACTTGTGATGTTCTCTCTCCATACATTGCTTTCATAATTATAGTGTATGAGAGATTTAAAATGCAATGCCATGAACACTTTGAACTGAGCCTTGAGCGCTCTAAATCCTGCCATGCAATCGCTTCCCTGTTCAATTTGTATTTCAATTTGAACAATGTTTTTTCGGAGTTTCCTTTGGAAGGTTAGACGATCCATTCCAGTTCCGAAGAATGCATTAAAGGTACCCCCCGTAGGAAACCATGCATCTGAGAGAATCTTGCATTGAGTCTTAACTGATTCAAAATGAGCTAAGCAATTTTCTGTAGAATTGATGGCTCTTTTCTCAGCTTCAGTCATCTTTCTCTCAAATGGGTCTTTAGAGTCATCAGAAGCATTTGTGTCGTATACTGGTTCAGTATCATCCATGACACCCGAATTATCTTCCAATATTTTAACCTTATTGCCTACATTAACTACATTTGCAGTATTCTCACCATTCCCAACCAGCCTTTGAGTAATACTTCCTTGTATCACAACTCTTTCACCTTGCTTGACAGCTCGATTTTGGGAATTTTGGGAATTTGATAAAGCCTGACTCGTAAATTGTATGAAGTCTGAGATGATTCTGCTGTGACTTAGTTCATGCATTTGAGACCTTGATTGATACATTTTCTCTTTGTTTAATCTAACAACTGGATCTACAGAATTATCAGACTCATACTCTGAGCCAGTATTAATCATGTGAAATTCCCGCATGTTTGCCATTAACATCACATCTGCAGTATCGATTTCCAAATCTGCAGTATTGGATTCCAAATCAGCATATTCATCATCAGATGAAATGTCTCCCATGACACTTTGCAAAACCTCATTGAGATTACTCCCTTCAACTTCCATTTGACTAAGTGTGGCATTGTATTCAACATTATAGTCAAAGACTGGAGTTGAATCATAATCCTGAGCTTCCTCATCTGCAATATTTTCTGTATATGCCAAGAATGCCATGCTTGGTTCGATAAGATCTTCTTCATCATCAGTATCTTTCATTGTGTTTAAGCATTCAGAAGTTGAAGTTATATCGCCATTGCCTTTCTTAGAAGATACTTGACTAAGCTTCACTAGATTTTGCAGAAGAGATTGCACATTATTATGTAGTGTTGCAGGATGGTATTGTGGAATGAAGAAAGGCTCAGGTGCATTCGGAGGATTGAAGAAGAGACCATTTGGAGTGTAAATTAAGGATCCATGGTCAACAGCTGGAGCAGGGAGAATGGTCTTCAGAGGATTCATGCTTAAACAGGATTCAAGAATTTGCATCATTCTGATGTGATGAAGTTCTTCTGTACGATGCATAGCTTCAAGATATTTCCACATTTCATAAGCACTGGCTTGAAAGTCCATATTCATGTAAATTGAATTGGGAAGGGCTAATGTCATGAACCATACAGCCTGTTGGTCAGCATTATACTGAGCAAGTTCTGAAGCATTCAAATCTGCAGTAGTTTGTAACCTCATAATCCCTGTTGAGTCAGCAAGAAATATCATTTTGTATGGACCATCTTGAATGGATTTAAGCATGAGAT
This sequence comes from Artemisia argyi, assembly GCA_030686995.1. NCBI lineage: Eukaryota > Viridiplantae > Streptophyta > Magnoliopsida > Asterales > Asteraceae > Artemisia > Artemisia argyi. The sequence goes on along the minus strand of CM060705.1, from coordinate 84,190,396 downwards.
CTGCAGCAGGACGATATGCGAGCCATTGAAGAAATCTCCGTTTCCAACAAGTAAACATTCCTGGTAGCAACATTGGAGGCCTTGATTCATTGCCAAAGAGCAGAACATGATCAATGAGGGAGCTATGACTTTGTTGTTGATGATGCTGTTGCTGATAAGAATATTGGTGAGGAATGTAGTTGAAAGAAGGTACTGTTGCTGATGAGAATATTGGTGAGGAAGGTAGTTGGAAGAAGGTGATTGAGATGTTGTAGATGACATTGCTCTCCCCCTTGATTGTTGCGATGTAATCGAAAAAAAAAATCAAGCAAAATGTCACACGCAAGGTCGAAATAGTGAATTCAGATTTTCCCTCCAAAAATTATTTGAAAAAATTTTCTCTCCTAAAATTTGAAAATCACTATGAAATGCAATTATAAGGTTGCAAGAAAATTTGAGTTTCAAAAATTTTTGCCGCCAAATTTTACCAAAAAAATTTGAATTTTGGCCTAAAAATTTGAATTTTGGGCCAAAATTTTCAACGTTATACCAAAATTTAAATTTCGCGTAAAAATTGAACGTTTAGTCTACTGTAGAAAATAAATTTTACTCAAAATTTCCCGCCAAAAAACTTTTTTTTTTTTTTTTTTTTTTTTTTTGAAATCAAGAAGAGAAAGATAAGATGGAAAAAACTTTGATTAGATTAGAAGATGTGATTATGTTAAAATGGATCGTAAAGATAAATAAAGGTTGTGATTAGATTTGATATCAAACTCGGTATATTCTGATTTGTTATCAAACTCGGTATGTTCAAATAAGGAATCAAACTCGATAAGTCCTGATTATAGTTCAAACGTGGTAAGTTAAGAGAAATATTCTAACTCGATAAGTCCAAATGTTATTCAAACTCGATAAGTCCAGAAGATGGTCCAAACTCGATAAGTTATGTAATTTCCCTAACTCGATAAGTTAATGAAATTTGAGCAGAGTATCCCCTTAGGAGGTTGCCACACTGATCCTAACTCGATAAACGATTAGGTAAGGCAGGCAAACTCGCCACAATTCAAACTCGATAAAGTCTTTAAAATACCTAACTCGATAGTATTTAAACACTAACTCGATAGTTTTAAATTCCTAACTCGATATTTATTAATCCTAACTCGATAGTTTTTTTTAGCACCTAACTCGATAGTGTAACACCTAACTCGATAGTATTTTAGCACCTAACTCGATAGTATTTTAGCACCTAACTCGATAGTGTAACAAAATCCCAAACTCGACAGAATCCGAAAAATTTCCTAACTCGCTAAGTGGCGATGAACAGTACCGAATTTTGACAAAATTTTACTTTTAAAACCTAGTTTTTCTACCAAATCAACCTATATTATCCCTTGGCGAATGATACCACTTGTTAGGTCATGATTTTAATAACATAATCACCAATAGATCTAGAGAGAGAAAGAGAGTAGAGAGAGAGTGGAAGGAACTCTTAAGAATGGAATGAAAGAAAATGAAATTATCAAGAGAACCAACCCCTCTCAAAGGAGAGGTAACATAGTATTTATAGGTGAGGACTAGGGCAACACTCCCTTTCTCCCTATCTTGAAAATGAAATGGGCTTAAGGCCCATGGGCTTGCTACATAAGCCTTAAGTTATAATAAATATACAAGCCTTAGCAACCTATTACAAGTAAATGACCGAGACTTGATAAATAGTAAAACCACGTTCCCAACAAAACCACAACTAATCCACCCCTAATCACCCTAAACCACCCCTAAACACCCTAAGCAGCTTACAAGCACCTCCAAGCACCCAAGCTAGTAGGTGCATCACCTCCTTGTAAGCTACTCCACCAAACCGCCTCTCTCGGCCTTCCTACCACCACAACCGTCCTAGCTCAGCCCCCTATCTACCTCCTAGCTTCTCCTCATCACCATTAGACCTGCCACAACCCCCCTCTAGCCTTGCTTGCACACCCCTCCCCTTGCAGGACACCTACACCCCGTTTTCACCCCAAACCGCCTCTACATGGGTATAAATACCCCTTCCTCCCCTCCATTCTTCTTCACACCCTTTCTTCTCTTCACCTTACATTTGTTCAGTAGTAATAAGCCCTTAGAAGCCCTAGGAGTCGAGTATCTAGGCCTTGGTCGTGTTGTGTTGTGGTTTAAAGTCGAACGAGCCCTAGAAAACCCTAAAACCCACGTAAACCCTCCCCTAGCCAAGTAAGTCTTACATATTAGTATATTTAGCTTTAGTTTAGTCTTAGGATAGATTTAGGATGCCTTAGATACCCTAGGAACCCTTGCATCAGCCTTGAACCCTTTCATTTGCTAATTTAAGTTTTAAAACCCTAGATCGAGTCATATACTTGCATGCATGCTATAAGTCATTACTTTAGGTCATACACTAGTTATAGATAACCTAGATAAGCTAAAATAAGTAAAACATAAGCTAGAAAACTTAGTTGCTAGATAAAATATAAGTTACATGCATATTAGGACTAGTTTTGCAAAACTTTACATGCATAAGGGTACATATCATAAATTCCTGAAATTAGAAAGTCTAGGGACTGTTTTTGACATTTCTTAGAAGTTTTAAGTGTAAGGACTAGTTTTGCATAATATTAAAACTATAGGATAGATATTAAAATAAGTATAAACTAAAAAGGACTAAATATGTAAATAGTATAAAGTTAAAGGTCTAAAATGGTAAAATACAAAAAACTTAAGAGTCTTAGGTTAGTTACTTAAAATATAGAAGTCTTGGGACTAGTTGTGTCAAGTATAGATAGTTATTAGTATAAGTAATATAAGTAATATAAATTTAGGGTAGAAAACGTAAATATAAATACTATAAGGGTAAAAAGTGAAAATATCATATAAGTATAAAACCTAAATAAAGTTAGAAGCATAACACAATACTAGGGAGCTTCATGCGAGGAGTAACATGTGGATATTTCGTTTTGACGAGTTTGTTGGGTTTACGAATTAAAGTGCCCTGACTCCTCAAGCGATTATTGCATATACTTCTGAGATATGATGGGCCGAATGGTGATATGATTATAACTAAACCCTAATAACAACATAACTCAATAATAGGGAGCATTGTGTGAGGAGTATTAACTTCTGAATTATGATGGCCCGAACGGTATTATGTTGATAACATAATACAATAGTAGGGAGCTTCATGTGAGGAGTCATATATATACTTCTAAATTACAATGGCCTGAACGGTGATATGTTATATATAAAACATTAACAAACCTAAAAACAATAACTTGAGAAACATAAACATGATAACTAAAGCTTGACATACATCCAAAACCAACAACACACTAGGATACGTGAGTAAGGCGGTCTAGTTTCTGAGTCACTATTTGCATCACCTAGATTACTCTAAACCCAGGTGAGTTTTTTTAGCCTCAAATCTTTTTAAACTTTCACTTTAAATGCCTTATAAACCCTGTGAGGGGGGATACATGCTAAATGCTTTACTTAAAACCGAATACAAGTCTTTTTCTTTGGTTGTTTGCACGAGTAAACTAATTGCCACCACTACATAACCAAAATTCATGAATCTAATCGTTTTGGGATAGTTTACAACGCGAATATAGTTGATGGATCTATTGGAGTTTGACAACTCCCGTTGGTATTAACACCCCACTAGGTGGTACCAATAAGTACTATATTTGAATCCACTCAATGTATAACTTTGGCAAGTTATCATTCTATCTCCTCATGTTGGGTCTGCAGCCCACATGACCCGGATCGTTAAGGTGTGATTCATGAGCTTAGTGTAACGTACTAAACTCCTGATAATTGTGCATGCATCACAATTATCACAAAACTTGCATTTTCCCCGATGGGTGTAACAACTGAACCCAGGGAACTTGTATTCACTAACCTCTAAACCTATGATTCTCACTCAACACCTAGTGTTGACTTTTTAAGCATGTATTCTAGGTATATTACTTCTATGGATCCATGGCAGAAGGAGGTACTGAACTCGGAGGACTTTTCATGGTTATCATTCAAACACAACCAACCTAACTCTTATATTTTTGGGACCTCATCAAAAATAAAAGTATATCTTTTATAATTAAAACTCTGATAATTATGAAAGATAACTAAATTTCCAAAATGTCTCTTTTCGAGTCGTTTTTTATTACTGTATCTGTGATTATATGAAGTAATACCCAAAACACTTTATCCGCTGCGATCAGTGAAAAATGGGGGTGTTACAGTTTCATTGGCTTGAAATATTTTTGGTGGTGGATTTGTTTGTTGAGTTTCATTGGATTGAAAGGTGTTTGGTGATGAAATATTGGTGGTTGATGGGTACAAGGCTTCTTTTAGGTGCGTGGCATCTTGGATGTGGGCTCCTATCAAGTGTTTGAATGATAGGGCATTATTCATTTCTGTTAAGAGCTTGGTGGCTAAGGCTTAATGACTTTTTTGGGTGTTTGGAGGATCACGCCACATAGATTCCTCAATTTCCTCATATGTTGGGAAAAAGGATTGAGATGTGGTGGTGGTGATGGAACATTTTGAGCATGAGTTGGTTCACCATAGAGTGACCCATGGGTTTCTTTGTATTGTGGGTGAAAAAGTAGTGGTTGAGGATAATAGTCTTCATCTTGTGGCTCATTTGATATGAGTGAGTCTTGAGGTGGTTGTTTAGCTATTCTTTTAATGGAGGCAAAAGATGGAAGAGGAGGTGGATATCTTGGTGGTAAATCATCTAGTGTCTCCAAGAAAGGGTGAGGAGAAGTTGGTGGAGTTGCAAATAGTTCCATTGGTTCTAGTGTAGGTGACTTTGGTGGTGACGGTGATTTGGATAGTAGGAATGGTGCCAGAGGTGGTGTGGTTGCAATGGGTGTCTTGGTTGGTGGTGGAGTTGAGATGTTGACTTGTGAGTTGTGTGGAGGTGTTGGTGTGGTTAAACTTAGGAAATTTTCATCCTGGATTGGAGATAAGATATTTAGTAGTGAAGAGTCTGATGATGAGGATGCTAGTTTGACAAAGCAACAAGGTTTGACACTGATTCATGCGGTTCTCCTAGGTGGTTTAGATGATGGTGATGAAGTGTTTGACTTAGTCATTTTTGCTGAGATAGAGTGTTTAGAATGATTGAAGAGATGGTGAAGGTGTGAGGATTGATGATCGTAGTTAGTACTAATTTATAGAGGTCAAGGATTATGGAAACTTGTGTTTGGATTTGATGTTAAGCCATAGAGAAATGGCTGTTACTAATCATTTGGAAGAGTTAGAGGTGGATGTCTAATCAATAAAGTCAACCCAATGGGTGAAGCTTGAGTGATAGAGGGTGGATATGCAGTAAATGGCATGCAATCATCACCAAATCTTTGGATTCAGAGATCCACGGATTGCAAGGAACCAAAAATAGGGTTCCTTCCTTTATAGAGAAAGGTTCCTTGACTTTCTTTTGAAAAACTTGAAATTTTGGCGGGAATGGTTATCCTATAGCCTAAGGTTGGCTAAGGTAGTCCTAGTGTATATATATTACAGTATGATAGATGTTAGAAACAACAATGTGATATAAGATTTGCGGGAAAAAGGTTTTAAGAAAAAAAATTGAAAATACTAGCTGTTGGGGATGGAACAAATCGACAAAGGGGGCGGAACCCTCGATTTGGTTTTGTCCCATCCGTGGGGTATGAAATTGGTGGAGCCAATTTGGATAACGGACGAAACCCATGATTTGGTTCCGTCCTAGCCGTACCCTTCTATCTTGGTTTTGAGACGAGAACTTTTGAGTATAATGACCTTATTTTTCTTCCATAAACGTTGTAAAAATACATTTATCTAATAAAAATACATTGAGAAACTATAATAAAATAAGTAAAAACACACTTACCGTTGAAGATCAAGCAAGCATTAAAATTCCACTTTGAAGAAGTGAAAACATAGGAAAATGATAACATATGAATGTTATCTACCTGCACTTGTTCGTTAGTTCACATGATAAGTCTAACACAAAGTTATTATCCCATGAGTACAAAAATTCATCATATATAATTGTTCAAGTTTTGTTATGCCAAACACTCCATTAGGTCACTCACTGCCTATCAAGCTTCTTGTTGATCTTTGTAAGGAATCTCCCAAGACATTTGAACATTCCCCTTGTTTGCTTGAACTCTTCAGATTGATTATCAATTGTTGGAAGTTGTTAGAAGTATTCAAGTGGAGGAAGCCTAGTGTTTGGGAGTCCATCGTCTTCGCTCATAGATGATGAGGATGAGGAGGTAGGAGGATGAGGACGTTTTCCTTGTGTCTTAGCTACTCTATAGTCACTTAATGGTACAAAGATGTGAGGAACTAGAGAGTAGTCTGGACAAAACCCTTTGGCATTGCGTGGGATAGGAGCAAAGGCCCTAAAAAGGCGAGTGAGGAGCATTCCAAAAGGAATAACGGTTTTCCCTTGCAAGGGTATGTCCGCCATTCTTTTGGCAATGTAGTAGGCCAAATTAAAGGGTTGGCGAGTTGAGATGCTATAGAGCATGTAACAAAGGCATGCATTGATATGGTCATGGTTTCCTATTGAGCTTATCACATTGGCCCTAAGCGCTTCCTCCCATTTGAGGAATTGAGGTTTTAGTTCATTAAGTTCCATGCCAAAAGGGTCATGGTTGACTTCAACACCTAGCCGGGTAGTTCTAGTTCCAGAGGTTCGAAGGCGAAAGGGGTGTTCTCGGATGATTTCCTTGCTAACTAGAGGAGTGTCATATGGGTGGATACGATCAACAATGTTGTCAAGAATTGAGAGGGACCAATTGTCCGAGTAAAGGCATGTACCCCTATTCGAAATTCCAAGTACTTGAGCAAATTGGTCGAGAGGAATGTGGAATTGTGAATAGTTCACACTAAAACTTAGGCTCATGAGCCCATCCTCATTGGTATGGAGGGTTATGGTTGCATAGAATTCTAGGATGAATCTTGGACAAATTGGCTCATCGATGTTGAGGAGACAATCAAAGTTTATGGCTGTAAAATCTTGGCGAATGGTGGTATTTTCTGGAAAGGATGGGTCAATTTTTCTACCCTCATAAACATAGCGTTTTTCCAATGCCTTAAAAATTTTGACTTGAGCGGGAGTAAGACCTTTAGTCTTTTGATGTTTGGGAAGGTAGTTTATGGTGTCCTTGTGATCATAAAACGTTACAGGAGGCATGTTTGGACCTAGAAACACGAATTACACATTTTAGTTGAAACTAACAATGATTTTGTTATTGGTGTTCTAGTGTGTGTCTATATGCTAACAATGTGGAGGTGCGATTATCTCGACTCTTTTAATGCATTTAAGAATTTTATAAATAAATAAATAAATAAATAAATTTGAGTAAAACATGAGATAATCCAAACGCTCCTAATTTAATGTTGTTTCATTAGAATGTATCCATAAATACATATTAGTTATGTATTTCCTTTAGCATTCTAGCGACTTTTATGCACGTGATGTTTTAGAACGTTTTTCATTTGTATAAACAATGCAAGTAAGTGTTTTTCCTAAATGTGAGAAATTTTAAGAAAATTTTTCATGGGGTTGTTTATAAATTATGATAATATTTTATAAGATGCAATTCCTAACTAAGGGAAAACAATTTTGGTTATGAATTTATAGCATATTTTTGAACATGTCTTCTTAAGATACTGCATAACCCCAAGTTTTTGATTTTGTGCATAAATAGAGTTCCTAAACACAAATCAGGAGTTAAAATGATGTTAGGAAACTTACAGTGATGATTTGAGATCAAGTTTGTTAAAGATGAACCCTAATTTTTGTGTGTGTGACTGTTTTGGAGTGAGTTGTAACTGTTTGAGATTTTGTGGTAGATATAAGGAGTGTTTATTTTAATATAAAATAAAATTTTTAGGGTACAAGGAGCCCCGGATGGGATGGATCCAAAATGAGGCATCCGTCCGTTGTGGTGTAGGGATCCGTCCACCCAGCAGAAAGAAAGAACAAAGAGTTTTGTTATTTGGCTAATGTTGTTTACTACTAGGGTACGAGTTTATAAGGTAGGTCCATGAGTCCAAGGCCAAATCTAAGAAGATTAATTGGTTCTCGCTTAAGAGGTTTTGTAAGAATATCGACAATGTTGTCTTTGGAGGATACTTTCTCGATAGAGATATTTCCTTTTTGAACATTGTCACGAAGAAAATGATGATGAATTTCAATATGTTTGGTGCGAGAATGTTGAACTGGATTTTTACTGAGGTTGATGGCTCCTTTGTTGTCACAAAGAATGGAGATGTCATTGATTTGAATTCTGTAGTCTATAAGAGCTAGTTTCATCCAAAGAGCTTGTTGACATTCTTTTCTGGCCGATACGTATTCGGCTTCAGTTGTTGAGATGGTGAGTGCTGTTTGTTTTTTAGACAACCATGAGGTGAGACAATGTCCAACGAAAGTACAAATAACACTTGTGCTTTTTCTATCAACATAGTCACTCGCATGATCCGAGTTGGCATATATTATAGTTTCTACTCCCGTCCCTTTAGGATACAATAATCCTAAATGTGTAGAGCCCTTAATGTATCTAAAAATCCTTTTAACGGCTTCAAGATGAATGGTTTTAGGATCTTCTTGAAAACGAGTACATAGACAAACACTATACATAATGTCGGGTCTACTAGCCGTGAGATAAAGTAGACTTCCAATCATTCCTCTATATTTAGTGTTATATACGGATTCACTTTCCTCATCCTTGGTTAGCTTAGTCTCCGAGGACATAGATGTTTTAATGAGTTTGGAATCTTCAAGACCAAATTTCTTAAGCATATCTTTTATGTATTTAGATTGGTTAAAAAAATATCCCATATTCTAATTGTTTTATTTGAAGTCCTAAGAAAAAGTTGAGTTCTCCCATCATACTCATCTCAAACTCATCATGCATGATTTTTGAGAAATCGGCACATAATTCTTGACAAGTTGATCCAAATATGATGTCATCAACATAGATTTGGACTATGATAATATGTGAACCTTTCTTCTTAGTGAAGAGAGTATTATCGACTAAGCCCATGGTATATTTATGGTCAATTAGGAAGGTCTTAAGTCGATCATACCACACTTTTGGAGCTTCCTTAAGTCCGTATAAAGCCTTTTTAAGTTTGTAAACGTGATTAGGTTTTTCAAAGTCGGTGAAGCCCGGAGGTTGAGCAACATAAACTTCTTCATTAATAAAACTGTTTAAGAATGCACTTTTGATGTCCATTTGAAAGAGTTTAAAATCGTGTGCGCATGAATATACAAGTAAAATCCTAATTGACTCGAGCCTAGCAACCGGAGTAAAAGTTTCATCGTAGCCAATGCCTTCTTGTTGATTATAACCATGTGCTATTAGCCTAGCTTTGTTTCTAGACACTATGCCATTTTCATCCATTTTATTACGAAAGACCCATTTTGTTCCAATTATTGTTTGACTTTTTGGTTGAGGAACTAATGTCCAAATGTCATTTCTAACAAATTGGTTTAATTCTTCTTGCATGGCTATCACCCATGACTCATCTTTTATAGCTTCGTTTATATTTTTCGGTCCAATGGTTGACACGAAACAAAAGAAGTTACTTTCATTTTGGACTTCTGATCTTAGTGTTCTTTCGTCAATATTTCCTATTACACTATCTAATGGATGACTTTTAGATTCTTTGACATTGACAATTTCTTTGTTTAATAGTTCATCTTCCTTGTCATTATCTAAGATTTCTTGATTTTCCATTACTTGACTTTCAACTAAGTCATCATCTACCAAAGGTGATGTCTTAGAGGGAGGTGGACTCTCGTCGAATGTTACGTTTAACGATTCCTCGACTCTTAAGGTTTATTTGTTCAACACAATATAAGCTTTGCTATTTTGTGAATATCCAAGAAATACTCCTTCATAAGACTTTGGGTCAAATTTGGTGAGATAATCTTTTGTGTTAAGTATAAAGCATTTACTCCCAAATACTTTAAAATATCCTAATGTAGGCTTTTTACCTTTATATAGTTCATATGGAGTTTTGTTTAAAAATGGTCTAATCAAGACACGATTTAAAATGTAGGTTGACGTGTCAACGGCGTTACACAAAAACTTTTGTGGAATATTTTGTTCATTAAGCATTGTTCTACTCATCTCTTGAAGAGTCCGGTTTTTGTGTTCTACTACACCATTAGATTGAGGAGTGCGTGGTGCCGAAAAGTTATGTGTTATACCATTTTTATCACAAAAGTTTCCAAATTGTATTTCATTGTCAAATTCACGACCGTGTTGTTCCGTTCTAATAGACACAATGCAAGTTCCTAATTGATTTTGAATTTTCTTACTTAGAATTTCAAATTGATCAAAAGCTTCTTTTTTACTTTTCAAAATTTTTTCCAAGTATATCTTTAATAATCATCCACTACAACCAAAGTGTAGAAGTTAACTCCATAACTTTGTATAGCGAATGTACCAAACAAATTCATATGTAAAAGTTCTAGAAACCTAGATGTAGACACCATATTTTTAGCCTTATGGCTACTATGAACTTGTTTACCAATTTTGCAAGCATCACAAAAGTGTTGGTCGTATTTCAACTTGGGTAGGTTTCTAACTAGTTCCTTAGATGAGAGAGTTTAGATGAGTCTCATATTAGCGTGTCATAAATGTCTATGCCATAGAGTTGAAGATTCATCTAATGAGGTGAGGCAAAGTTTGTCTCTAGATGTTTGATCAATCTTCATGACATATACGTTGTTCTTAAGGACACCTTTAGCTATGGTTATACCGTCCTTTAGTATTTTACTTTCGTTTTCACTAAATAGGACATTATACTTCTTACGACAAAGTTGACTTATGCTAAGTAGATTAAAGCCTAGATTGTCAATGCGAGCAACATCATCTATAGAGAGGGAGTCATGAGAGATAGTACCTTTTCCGATGATTTTGCTTTTAAGTTTGCTACCATAGGTGACGTTGCCTCCATCATATTCTTGATAAGTAGAAAAGAGACTTTTGTTGCCTGTCCTTGATCCATTCGTCCGGCTCCAAGCTCACTTTAAGGCATACCTCATTTGAGTCATGAGCCATGAGAGCAATCTCGTCATTCTTTGGCTCCTCTTCATCATCTTCACTGTCACTCTAAGCACCACTTACAAAGGATTTTTTATTTCTACTCTTGGGTGGCTTCGAACATTCTCCTATGAGGTGACTCGTGTCTCCACATCTAAAACATTTTAGTTCACCCTTCCCTTTCTTATCGTCATGATCTTTTCGGAAAGATTTCTTGTCATCTTTAGGTTGCCTTACAAACTTTCCTCGTCTTCAAAAGAACTTCTTGAAGTCTTTAACGGCCATGGCGTATTCTTCATCATCGCAACCCGAAATAGATTCATCATCATCACTTGATTCAATTCTAGTTTTTAAGGCCATAGACTTGACCTTTTCTTTCTTGCCTTTGACTATCTCTGAATCCTTTTCCATTACCATTTCATTAACTTTGAGGTTTCCAATTAGCTCGTCAAGTGATATGCTCGAAAGATCTTTAGATTCTTCAATAGCCGTCACTTTTGCTCTCCACTTTGGAAGGAGTGCTCTAAGAAATTTTTTGACAAAGTTCTTACTACAGAAAGATTCATCAAGTGCTTTAAGTGAAGTAATAATGGTATTAAACCTAGCAAATGCACAATCAATAGTTTCATCTTCGGGAATAGAAAATTGCTCATATTGTTGAACAAGGAGATCAATTTTATTATCTTTAACTTGTGAGTTTCCTTTATGGGTGATTATTAAAGTTTGCCAAATATCTTTAGCGGTTTTACACATAAAGACTCTTTCATACTCTTTATTTGGTAAAGCATTATAAAGCATCATTTTGGCTTCATTATTTTTAGCAACTAATTTCTTTTGATCATCATTATGTTTCGTAAGTAAGCTATCCTCATCTTTACCACTAGCAATATCTTAAAAAGTGGTTTTGTTATCACCTTCAATTATTATATACCACAAATCTATATCTTTTGATTTCACATAAGTTTCAAAGTGGTTTTTCCAATATATGAAACCATTTGGTTCAAATAGTGGTGGTCGTTGCATAAATTGACCTTCTTTGAAATTTTCAAAATCCATGGATCGTTTCAAGTTTTAAAATACAATATATTTTAGAAATCTTGAGTAACGTAGCTCTTGATGCTAATTGTGGAAAACAAGAAGGGAGGTTGAATAGTTTACCGGTTTCTGAATTTAATTGCTTTCGAAAACTTTACGTGTAATCAACAAATAAATATATCAAACAATAAGTAAAGTGCAAGATAAAGTAAGAAACGATTAAACCACAACACGGATGTTTATAGTGGTTCAGCTACAAGGACTCTTTTTCCTTGCCCTACTCCACTCCCCGAGTATCCAACTCGAGAATTTTCTTCACTAGTCAACAAGCTCCTTTCACCGGTGGAGAAACCTTACACGTCGCTTACACAAGATTACCGACACTAAGCTAGATGTCGGGTTCTTTTACAAGGGTACAACCACTCCCGTCACACTATGTATTTTGAGGACTAAAATACTAACCGATCACTAATGAATAGATACAATCAATGAAAGTATGACCAACAAAGGTTCACACACTACTAAACAAACAAGTATTGCAACTTTGCATTGAAGCTTGTATGTCTTTGATATGAGGTTGTGATCTTCTTGCTACAAGAGAATCTCACTCAAATGAAATATGAATGAGTTAGATATAAGTAATGAGAGTATGTATGATTATATATGATTGCAAGTGATGAAGAAACAACTTGGAGTGGCTTGCTATTTATAGGCAAATGGCCTCAGCAAACCACGGATTGGATGGAACCAAAACACGGGTTTCGTACGTGTTGGAGTTTGGTTCCGCCAAACTCTGATACTAAATCTTCCAAGTTCTCTTTCAAATCTAACCAAGATATTGCCCATATCTTTCCTTGATTCTTTGAGAAGCAATCCAAGCAATATCTTCACCATATCTTAAGAGATCATACAATCATCCAAATACCATGATGCAAGACATGATGTATTTAGAAACTAGAAAGGGGGGTTGAATAGTTTCACCACTTCTTTTTAATTTTCTAAAGTGTTTAGCCATTTTAGGTCCGGTTATTTTTCTTTTACAAACTTGTTGGGTCCTACTAGTTATGTGATATCAATTTGATTACTAGTATACACAGATTTACAAGTAAAGTAAAGAGTAAGGAAAGAACACAACCAAGAGACGCGGCGATTTATAGTGGTTCGGCATGAAGCTCACTCTCTGTCCAACTCCACTCCTCGAGTACCACACTCGAGAGTTATCAATCACTATATCAACACACTCCTTCATGTGGAGCAATCCGTACACATGCTTATACAAGGTTTAACGACACTAAGCATAATGTCGAGTTCTAATCGTAGCTAGAACCAATCTACTCCAAGGCCCACGTGGCCACACGAACAAGCACTCTTGTCCAACTTGAATCTTCACCCGATCCAAGCCTTCACTTATTTGACATACTTGGTTCTTCACCCGAACCAAGCCTTCACACACATGACTCACTTGATTCCTCACCCAAATCAAGCCTTCACACACATGACACACTTGGATCACCACCCGATCCAAGTCTTTACAATGACTCGACAAGTCCTAACCTACATTTTAGGACATCACTCTCCTCACATCAAATACATGAACTAATCTATTTACAAGACTTCTTGGATCTACATCACCATCCAAGCTCACACAAATATTCTTGGAACTACATCACCATCCAAGTTTACACAAATATCCCCATCCTCGACTCACACACAAGTCGGAAAACAATGACAAAATATACATAACCTATCACCGTAACACTTGTTACGTTTATGTGTAGACACCTATAACATCTCGAATCTTCATAGTTGTCGAGAGTTCTTGTCTTGCACTTGACGGAAGAGGAAATCACTTATAAACATATACCGACATGTTATAGTGATCAAAGAATAAAATGAATAAAGACCAGAAAGTTTTGTGTGTGTGAAAGTCTTTTTTCTGAAGTGTAAAAATTCAGTATTAATAGACGACAGGAGGGAGAGGGATGGTCCCGTAAATTCCAGATGGTCCTTTATCACTAAGGGACCGCCGCGACAAAACGCTCCCTTTTTGTCTTGATGTGGTGAAAACTTATCTGGTTCAGGCTGAACTGATTTGGGGGGAAAACTAGCTGTTATAAAGTCTGAATTTGAATTTATTTTCTTAATAAAATATTTCTTTAAAAACACAAAAATACTTTTGTGAAAATGTTTTGTCAAACTTAAAAATGTAAGTTTAGGTGAAATTAAAACTCCTTGATCACTTAACTAATGACGGTATAAAGTTTGTTTATACCTGAAGTGATGTTGAAGCAGCTACGTAGAAAAAACAAGTTTCCTCGATTAAAAACTTATAAACTGTAACTTTACGTAACATGTCTTTATATTTTGTGATTATCAAAACACGAGAAGACCGAATAATGCGAATAACGTTTTTGACATTATTTAAAAATCTCCCCCTTTTTGATGATTACAAAATATAAACTCATTTTAGATAAAATTACGCGTTGATAAATTTTTAATGAGTTTTCCTGTTACTTCTCCCCTTTTTTGTAGAATCAAAAAGGTGTGTCGTGGTTGCTGAGGAGAGGAGACACAAGCACCCTTGAAAGAGAATCGTTGAAGTGATTAACGAAATACAAGCTACCCCTAGCTAAGTGCTCCCCCTTAATGAGGGCACCGGGAAATCGAGCTATGGTGATGTGCTACAAAACAGAGTTAGAACAAAGCACATGCATGCATATACATATAGGAAGGTATGGAAAGATGATATGGATGTGAAATCAATTATGTAGTGCAGGAATCAGATCGAAAAACACAGAATAGAATCTAATTATGAGCACTACTGGGGACGGTCCCGTAAATATGGGGACGTTCCCTTATTGATTCGGGGACCGTCAGTCCATTTAAAGGACCGCCGCCAGTAGGCTTCCAAGTTGGCAAGTATGTTGTGATTTAAGTAACTTCCCATTTTCAAGGTTAGCTATTTTTAGTCCATTTTCATGTTTAACCTTGACTAATATCACAACAAATTATCATAATTCAAGACATAATCATTCATTCATATCATGCAAGAGAAGCATACAATGACAACCATAAAAACTTCATGACAAATACATCATAGAAACAACAACATTAATCATTAACTACTACAACAAGTTATCTCCTATTGCATGTTTGGTCCAAAGCACAACTTCCAGTTGATTATTCATGACTAGATTTTTGAGAATATCTAGTCGGAGGGTGGAGTGGATGATGGAGAGGATGAAGGTGGAGCCGAAGGAGTTGCCGATGGTGGCATTGAAGCAAGGGGAGTTGGTTGCACATTTTGTTGAGCAATGAGATACTCAATGTGACCAAACATGATGTGAAGTTCATCTCGAAGAGAGTGAATGAGATGAAAGGCGTGGTAACAACAAGTACACCCCACAGTGTGGTTGTTAGCAAAGTAGCAGGGAACGGGATCGCCAAGATTTGGAGATGATGGTGGAGTGAGAGGAGTGTTCTCCAAAGGCCCGTTTGGTGATGTGGTGGTACGATTAGATGAGTTTGTTGGAGGAGGATGTTGGTTTCTTGGTGATGAGATAGAGTGAGTGGGAGATGATGGTTGATTACTCACGAATGGAGTGTAAGCACCCGAACTAGATTGGGTGAGCAAGGGTCAAGTTTTTGACGAAAGATGAGAAAGGTGATGTGGTTGTCTTTGAGCTAGAGGATGTCTTAGATGAAGAGTGATATGTTCCATTGGTGGATGGTGTTTTGAGTGGTGCACTTGGTGCTTGAGGTGATGATGGTGGTGACTTAGAAGATGGAATGGTGTCATAGAGTGTGAGGTCAATGAAATTAGTTTGAGGTCGAATGATTTTGAGCTTAGGCCTTTTGTTTGATGATTGTGTTGTGGGTTCTGTTGAAAACTAGAAGGGGGGTTGAATAGTTTTACCGGTTTTTCGTTTAATTAGCTTTTGAAACTTTCCGTTTAATCAAAGATATGAACACAAAGACAATATATATAATATGCAAGTATAAAGAAAGAAACGATCAAACCACAACACGAGTATTTATCATGGTTCGGCTACAAGGACTCTTTTTCCTTTCCCTACATCCACGCCCCGAGTATCCAACTCGAGAGTTTCTTTCACTAGTCAACAAGCTCCTTTCACCGGTGGAAAAAACCTTACACGTCGCTTACACGATTACCGGCACTAAGCTAGATGTCGAGTTCTTTTACAAGGGTACAACCACTCCCGTTAGTTCTTTTACAAGGGTACAACAACTCCCGCCACACTATGTATTTTAAGGCCTAAAATACTAACCGATCACAACTGAAAACACATAATCAAATGAAGTGTAAACTACATAAAGTCTACACGATGCTAAGCTAACAAGTCTTGCAACGTTGTGTTGAATACTTGTAACTTTATATGAACTTGTGAACTTCTTTGCTACAAAAGAAACTTCACACAAAATGAAATGTCAAAGGGTTAGATGAATGATATGAATGTGTGTGTGTAAAATATAATGAGAAGTGATAAAGGAAAATTTCTAACAAATGGCTTGGTATTTATAGCAAGACCTTCAGCACCACTGGCGGATATGGCGGAACCCTCAGATGGGTTCCGCCCGTGTACCTCCAGGGTTCCGCCAGGCTGATAGTAGGTTTTGCAATAAATCTTTCCAAACCAACCAAAGTCACATCAACTTAATTCTAGTCAAACACACATTGAATTAAAGTAGAATGCTTCCAAAGATGTGTAAGAGCTTATGGTAAGTCAAACACACAAACTTACCATAAATGCATGATATGATGTTAACATTTACTATTTTAAGCAATATGTAAATGTACTGTTTTTCTATTTTAAGAAATATAAAAAGTGTTGTGTTTTATAAGAAAAGTAAATGTAGCAAATGTCTAATTATGCACGTCTTTATACTAAAAGTATGTTTTACTAGAAACTAAAGTTTACACTTTGTCGTTAACAAAACTTAGCAAAGATCGTAAAATATAAATAACGTTTTTAGGCGATATTTGTATTAACAATCTCCCCCTTTTTGTTGATGACAAAACATAAACTTTGTTTTTAAGTAACTCAAAATTTTTAGTGTTTAAGACTTAAAAAAAATGTTATATTAAACTTGTTTTACTTAGGTAATGAAAATCATTTTAAGTTTATAAGTTAATATATCTTTCTCCCCCTTTTTGTCGAAACAAAAAGAAGAGTAGCGAAGCGGAACTAGTCACTTGCTCCCCCTTGGTCGATACTCCCCCTAAAAGGAGTGCCAAGATGGGAAACATGTATTTTGAACCTACAAAAAAAAATGGTTAGTTGATGGTAATGACATAAAATCAAGCTTGTAGTCACCACACATATGAGAATATAAGTAACCACAATCACAACTCATATATGATCAATCAACAATGCAAATAAGAAAGTAGTAAAAGATGTCATTTCAAGTAAAATTTGACTTTATAAAAGTCAAAGACAAGAAATGAAAAATATCCTCCTACTTCTAAAAATAAAAATAAAAGATAAAAAATAACCAAGAAATAAAAGAAAAAGAAAATCCTACTTCTATAAGTAGAAGTCTTTTAACACATTTCCTAAATGGGGCAAAAGGCCTCCAAAGTTGGTCTAGGATTGGTTTGGGTGGGAAAGAGCATCCAAATACTCGATGATGTGTTGTATGGAAAAGCGGGTTTCCTCTTGAAACTGGTGAAACAACATCTTGATGCTTTCACCTATTTTGAGCATTTGCTCACATTGTGAGCAAACATGGTGATGAGTGGGTGGAAACGGGTCGTTTGATGATGGTGGTGATGGTGGGTTGGTTTTGGGTTCTTGATTGGAGGATGGGTTTGAAATGGAGTCAAGCAAGGTCTTTTGAAATTCCATTGCGTGATGGAGGTTATTTTCGACCATGCTTTGAATTTCCTCATAAGAAGGAAAGAAAGACTCAAAGAGTTGGGATTGGGAATATGGAGGTGTTGGGTGATCATGGTGTTCAAAGTTAGGTTCTCCATATAGAGGACCGTGGATGTCTTTGAAGATAGGGTGAAACAACAATGGTTTTGGGTGGTGGTACTCTTGTTGTGGTGGTTGGTTGTGGACAAAAGGCTCATTTTGGTCAAGCAATGGTTTTTGGTTTTGGTTTGTCAAAGGTGGTGGATTTGTTGATCTTGGTGGAAGATCATTGAGATCTTGTACAAAAAGATGTGGTGATGCTGGAGGAGACCCAAATAACTCCATTGGTTCAAGTTTGGGTAGTGTTGATGGTGATGGGGTTTTGGATGTTTGGATTGGTGCACTTGGTGGAGTTGGGTCAATGGGTGATTTTGTTGGTGGTGGAGTAGTGAGCTCATTAGGTCCTTTGGGTGATGGAGATGGAGATGCAAGGTTTAGAAAATGTTCATTTTTGATGGGTGAGGAGAATTCATCCGAGGATGAAGAACTTAAGTTGATTGTGTGATTTGACCAAAGTGGTTTGACACTTATGCGTGCGGTTCTCCGAACGGGTCGAGATGGTTGAGAGGTGATTTTTGACTTTGTCATTGTAAAAATGGTTGATTAGAGGTTTAGGATCAGAGATTGTGATGGTGATGGTGTGATTTGAGGGTGTTCTAAGATGGTTAAATTTATAGAGGTGAAGAAGTATGGGAAGGAGTGTTTGGATTTGATGTTTAACCATACAAAAATGGAGGTTGTTAATGATTTGGAAGATTAATGAGGGTTGTCAAATCATTGGAAGTCAATCCAATGAAAATGGTGAAGGAAGAAGAAAAAGATTTGCACTAAATGCTTAGTGGTTTTGGCAAATTTTTTTAGGGTATATGTTTCACAGATTGCAAGGAACCTTTGGAAGGGTTCCTTCCTTTATGGTTGAAGGTTCCTTGAGGTGGTTATGGCTAAGTTTGAAATTTGGCGGGAAATGGTTTTCTATGAGTTCTAGAGGATGAGAAAGACCCTAATGTGCTTAACAAATAGTAGGAAATGGGTTTCTATCTTAAAAAGGATGATTTGTTGTTGCGAGAAAGTTGAAATGTCGAAAATAAAAAAAATTTGTAGGTTTACTAGCGGAACCCTGAGATAACATAGGCGGAACCCATTTGAGGGTTTCGTCTGATCCGTTGGGCATTTTCTGGAATTCCAGAAAAATACACTGGCGGAACCCATTTTAGGGTGCCGCCAGTTCCGCCAAGCCTGAAAAACAAGGCAGTCCAAGTTTTTGACCCGCGAGACGATTTTCAAATTTTTCGAAAACTCCTAAAAACAAAAATATAATTCATATCTGGTTAGGAAATGCAAAAATTGGACATGTAAACACGCATACCATTGGACTTTGACCGGGGGCTATCGGTTTTCACTATACTTAGTGAAATTTTACATATTCTTGAAAATTTGACAACATGCCAAATGTTGTCGTCCTGCATCATAGTTAGTTCATACATGTTCCAAATTGTACCAAATATCCTACCAACACACAAATTCATAACACACATTGTTTAAACGACCAAATTATTCAAATAGCACCTTGTGCCAAACACTCCTACACACCCGCTCTCATTGACGGTCAATCTTCTTCTTGAGCTTTCCAAGGAATCTCCCGAGAGTTTTGCACATCCCTTTTGTTTGCTTGAACTCCGCCAACTCATTTGGAATATCCGGAAGTTGGGAAAGGTATTCTAGAGGTGGGAGCCTAGAGTTGGGCAAAGTCTCATCTTCACTCGTTGAGGATGATGATGAGGAGGTAGGAGGATGAGGACATTTTCCTTGGGCTTTGTAGACTCTCCTATCACTTAGTGGAACAAAAGTGTGTGGAATGAGAGAGTAGTCTAGGCGAAGACCTCTAGGTGTTGGTGGAATGGGTGAGATGAACCTAAAGAGACGGGTCAAGAGCATTCCATACGGCATAGCCGTTGTGCCTTGCACGGGAATTTTGGCCATTCTCTTGGCCATGTAGTAGGCAAGGTTGAAGGGTTGCCTAACGGACAAGGAGTAGAACATGTAGCAAAGGCAAATATTGATATGATCCCGGTTTCCTATGGTACTAATGACATTGGCTCTAAGGAGTTCTTTCCGTTTCTTGAATTGGGGCTTGAGTTCATTGAGTTCCATACCATATAGGTCCTTGTTGACCTCATTTCCGGTACGGGTTCTCTTAGAGTTGGTGGTCCTAATGAAGAGGTGGTCACGGAGTTCATCCTTGGACACAAGAGGGGTATCATAGGGATGGATTCGGTCAATCAGTGTGTCAAGAGTTGAGAGGGAATGCTTGTCGGAGTAGATGCAAGTACCACGGTTTGGGACACCTAGGATTTGAGCAAATTCATATAGAGTGAAGGAGTATTGATGACCACTAGCCAAGAAGTTAATAGACATGCGACCATACTCATCCGTGGAGAGAGTGACGGATGCACAGAACTCTAAAATAAACCTAGGACAAATAGGCTCATTTATCTCTAAGATACACTCAAAGTTGATGGTGGCAAGTTCCGTGGGTAGGTTTGTACCTTCTATGAAGGATGGGTCAATGGTTCTACCTTCGTGGACATAACGCTTTTCTAAGGCTTTGAAAACGTCGATATGAGTTGGAGTAAGACCTTAAGTTTTGTGGTGTTTTAGGTACTTAATGGTGTCCTTGTGGTCGTAATGGGTTAGAGGAGGCATGATGATTTCTAGAAAAACAAAATTTCACATTTTAGTCTAAGTAAACGACTATTGTAATGTGGATTTTCTAGTGTGTGCCTATATGAAAGCAATGTGGAGGTGCGGTTATCTTGACTCATTTTGATGCTCAAAAACGTTTTAGAATGCAAGTTTTGTTATATAACAAAAGATAACCCAAGCGTTCTTAGTTCAATGTAGCTTCGTTTGAATGTACCCGAAAATACATATTGGTTATGTATTCCCTTTAGCATTCAAGAGACATTATGCAAGTGATGTTTTTGAACATATCGTTTTGATTTTGTATTCACAATGTGAGACGAAAAAATATTTGTCCTATTTGTGAGAAAGTTTTGCAAGAATTTGACATGGGGTGTTTTAGTAAACATGTTAATAACTTATAATAATGCAATTCCTAACTATGGGAAACATGATTAGTTTTGTCAAGCACCTAATTTCATGCATGAGTTTCTCAAGTTAATGCATAACCCCAAGTTTTTGTTTTTGTGCAAAAATAGAATTCCTAGACTCAGATCAGGAGTGTAATCATGTTTAGAATACTTACAATGATGATTGATGAGCAATGTGAGTGAAGGAAGGACAAAAAATTCGTAGGTGTGGATGAATGGTAAAGTGAATAGTAGTATTTTGGAAGTGGTGGTATGAGATAATGGGTGTTTGGTTTAATATAAACTAAGAAAAAGTTCTGCAGGTCGGCGGATACGGCGGAACCAAAGAAAGGGTTCCGCCCGTTATGGCTGAGGGTTCCGCCGACTTTGCTGAGAAAAAGACTTATTGATTTGTTTTTATTTTTTGTGATTTTTGTCTAATGTCTAGAACTACAATGTAGGTTCCATGAGTCCTAAGCCTAGCCTAAGAAGGTTAAAAGGCTCTCGTTTAAGAGGTTTTGTGAGAATGTCGGCTATGTTGTCTTCGGAAGAAACTTTCTCAATTGAGATGTTTCCTTTTTGAACATTATCACGAAGGAAATGATGACGGATTTCAATATGTTTGGTACGAGCATGTTGAACTGGATTTTTGCTAAGATCAATGGCTCCTTTGTTGTCACAAAGAATGGTGATGTCGTTAAGTTGAATTCCGTAGTCGACAAGAGCTTGCTTCATCCAAAGAGCTTGTTGACATGCCTTTCCGACCGAAACGTATTCGGCTTCCGTTGTTGAGATAACGAGAGACGTTTACTTCTTAGAGAACCATGAGGTGAGACAATGTCCAACAAAAGTACAAATACCACTAGTGCTTTTTCTAATCAACATAGTCACCAGCATGATCTGAGTTGGCATACACTATGGTGTCTATTCCCGTTCCTTTGGGATACCATAAACCTAAATGTGTAGTGCCCTTAATATATCTACAAATCCTTTTAATGGCTTCGAGATGAGTTGTCTTAGGATCTTCTTGAAAACGAGCACATAGACAAACACTAAACATAATGTCGGGTCTACTAGCCGTTAGGTAAAGTAGACTTCCAATCATACCTCTATATTTTGTGCTATCTACGGATTCACTTTCCTCATCCTTGGTGAGTTTTGTTTCCGTGGACATGGGCGTTTTGATTGGTTTCGAATCTTCTAGACCAAATTTCTTAAGCATTTCCTTAATGTATTTGGATTGGTTAAAGAAGATACCATCTTCTAGTTGTTTAATTTGGAGTCCTAGGAAAAAGTTGAGTTCTCCCATCATACTCATTTCAAACTCGTCATGCATGATTTTTGAGAAATCGTCGCATAATTCTTGACATATTGATCTGAATATAATGTCATCAACATAGATTTGGACTATGATAATATGTGAAGCTTTCTTCTTAGTGAAGAGAGTATTATCGACTAAGCCCATGGTATACCTATGGTCAACTAGGAAGGTTTTAAGTCGATCATACCATGCTTTTGGAGCTTGCTTAAGTCCGTAAAGAGCCTTTTTAAGTTTGTAAACATGATTAGGTTTTTCAAAATTGATGAAGCCCGGTGGTTGAGCAACATACACTTCTTCATTTATAATCCTGTTTAAGAATGCACTTTTGACGTCCATTTGAAAGAGTTTAAAATTGTGTGCACATGCATATACAAGTAAGATTCTAATTGACTCGAGCCTAGCAACCGGAGCAAATGTTTCATCGTAGTCAATGCCTTCTTGTTGATTATACCCTTGTGCTACTAGCCTAGCTTTGTTTCTAGACACAATTCCATTTTCATCCATTTTATTACGAAAAACCCATTTTGTTCCAATTATTGTTTGACTCCTTGGTTGAGGAACTAATGTCCATACATCATTCCTAACAAATTGGTTTAACTCTTCTTGCATGGCTATTACCCAAGACTCATCATTTATGGCTTCGTTAATGTTTTTCAGTTCAATGGTTGACACGAAACAAAAGTCGTTACTTTCATTTTGGGCTTTAGATCTTAGTGTTCTCTCATTAATTTTTCCTATGACATTATCTAATTGATGACTTTTGGATTGTTTAACATTAACAATTTCTTTGCTTAATGGTTCATCTTCCTTGTCATTTTCTAAGATCACTTGATTTTCAATAGCTTGAGTTTCAACTAAGTCATCATCTACCAAAGGTGATGTCTTAGAGGGAGGTGGACTCTCGTCGAATGTTACGTTCAACGATTCCTCGACTCTTAAGGTTTCTTTGTTTAAAACAATGTAAGCTTTACTATTTTGTGAATATCCAAGAAATACACCTTCATAAGACTTTGGGTCAAATTTAGTGAGATATTCCTTGTTGTTAAGAATAAAGCATTTACTCCCAAACACTCTAAAGTATCCTAATGTAGGTTTTTTACCTTTATATAGTTCATAAGGAGTTTTATTAAAAAATGGTCTAATTAAGACTCGATTTAAAATGTACGTTGATGTGTCAATGGCGTTACACCAAAACTTTTGTGGAATGTTTGGTTCATTAAGCATTGTTCTACTCATCTCTTGCAAAGTCCGGTTTTCACGTTCTACTACACCATTAGATTGAGGAGTGCATGGAGCCGAAAAGTTATGAGTAATACCATTTTTATCACAAAAGTTTCCAAATTTAAATTCATTATCAAATTCACGACCGTGATCCATCTTGAGTAATCATCTACTATGACCAAAGTATAGAAGTTACCTCCATAACTTTGTATAGCGGATGGACCGAACAAATCCATATGCAAAAGTTCTAGACACCTAGATGTAGAAACCAAGTTTTTAGCCTTATGGCTATTATGGACTTGTTTACCGACTTTGCAAGCGTCACAAAAGTGTTGGTCATATTTCAACTTAGGTAGGTTTCGAACTAGGTCTTTGGAGGAGAGGTTTTGTATAAGTCTCATGTTAGCGTGTCCTAAACGTCTATGCCATAAAGTTGAAGATTCATCTAATGAAGTAAGACAAAGTTTGTCTCTAGATGTTTGATCCATCTTCATGACATACACGTTGTTCTTAAGAACACCTTTGGCTATGGTTATGCCATCTTTAAGTATTTTACTTCCATTTTCACTAAAAAGGACGTTATACTTATTACGGCAAAGTTGACTAATACTAAGGAGATTAAAACCTAAGTTATCAACATGAGCTACATCATCTATAAAAAGAGAGTCATGAGAGATTGTACCTTTTCCGATGATTTTGCTCTTAGCTTTACTACCAAACGTAACGTTACCTCCATCACATTTGTGATAAGTTGAGAAGAGGCTTTTGTTACCCGTCATGTGCCTTGAACAACTGCTATCTTTAATCCATTCATCCGGTTCCAAACATACTTTGAGGCACACCTCATTTGAGTTGTGAGCCATGAGAGCAATTTCATCATTCTTCGGCTTATCGTCATCTTCTTCGTAGTCACTCCAAGCACCACTAACAAAAGCTTGTTGAGACTTGCTTTTGGGTGGTTTTGGACATTCTCCTATGTGATGACTTATGTCTCCACACCTAAAGCATTTCCTTTTGACCTTTCCTTTCTTATCGTCACGATCTTTTTGGAAGGTTTTCTTGTCATCTTTAGGTTGCCTTACAAACTTCCCTCGTCTACGAAAGAACTTCTTGAAGTCTCTAACGGCCATGGCATATTCTTCATCATCACTATCCGAACTGGATTCTTCATCATCACTTGATTGGACTCTAGCTTTCAAGGCAATGGACTTAATCTTTTCTTTCTTGCCTTTGACTATTTCCGAATCTTTTTCCATTACCATTTCATGATCTTTGAGGTTTCCAATTAGCTCATCAAGTGACATGCTTGAAAGATCCTTGGATTCTTCAATTGCCGTCCCTTTTGCTCTCCATTTCGGATGAAGTGCTCTAAGGAATTTCCTGACAAAATTCTTGCTACAAAAAGATTCATCAAGTGCTTTAAGTGAAGTAATAATAGTGTTAAACCTAGCAAATGCACTATCAATAATCTCATCTTCGGGAATAGCAAATTGTTCATATTGTTGAACAAGAAGATCAATTTTTTTATCCTTAACTTGTGAGTTTCCTTGATGAGTGACTATTAAAGATTGCCAAATTTCCTTGGCGGTTTTACACATAAAGACTCTTTCATATTCTTTCTTAGGCAAAGCATTGTAAAGCATCATTTTAGCTTCATTATTTTTAGCAATTAATTTCTTTTGATCTTTATCTTTATTATTCGTAACTATATTATCACCATCAATGATTATATACCATAAATCTATATCTTTAGATTTTACGTAAGTTTCAAATCGGTTTTTTCAATATATAAAACCATTTGCTTCAAAAAGTGGTGGTCTTTGCATAGATTACCCTTCTTTGTAATTTTCAAAATCCATGGATCGTTTCAAGTTTTAAAACACAATATATTTTAAAAGCTTAAGCAACATAGCTCTTGATGCCAATTGTGGAAAACTAGAAGGGGGTTGAATAGTTTTACCGGTTTTTCGTTTAATTATCTTTTGAAACTTTTCGTTTAATCAAAGATATGAACACAAAGACAATATATATAACATGCAAGTATAAAGAAAGAAACGATCAAATCACAACACGAGTATTTATCGTGGTTCGGCTACAAGGACTCTTTTTCCTTGCCCTACGTCCACGCCCCGAGTATCCAACTTGAGAGTTTCTTTCACTAGTCAACAAGCTCCTTTCATCGGCAGAGAAAACCTTACACATCGCTTACACGATTACCAACACTAAGCTAGATGTCGAGTTCTTTTACAAGGGTACAACCACTCCTGTTAGTTGTTTTACAAGGGTACAACAACTCCCGTCACACTATGTATTTTAAGGCCTAAAATACTAACCGATCACAACTGAAAACACACAATCAAATGAAGTGTAAACTACACAAAGTCTACACGATGCTAAGCAAACAAGTCTTGCAACATTGTGTTGAAAACTTGTAACTTTATATGAACTTGTGAACTTCTTTGCTACAAAAGAAACTTCACGCAAAATGAAATGTTAAAGGGTTAGATGAATGATATGAATGTGTGTGTGTAAAATATAATGAGAAGTAATAAAGGAAAATTTCTAACAAATGGCTTGGTATTTATAGCAAGAACTTCAGCAGCACTGGCGGATACGGTGGAACCCTCAGATGGGTTCCGCCCGTGTACCTCCAGGGTTCCGCCAGGCTGACAGTAGGTTTTGCAATAAATCTTTCCAAACCAACCAAAGTCATATCATCTTAATTCTAGTCAAACACACATTGAATCAAAGTAGAATGCTTCCAAAGATGTGTAAGAGCTTATGGTAAGTCAAACACACAAACTTACCATAAATGCATGATGTGATGTTAACATTTACTATTTTAAGTAATATGTAAATGTAATGTTTTTCTATTTTAAGAAATATAAAAAGTGTTTTGTTTTATAAGAAAGGTAAATGTAGCAAATGTCTAATTATGAAAGTCTTTAAACTAAAAGTATGTTTTACTAAAAACTAAAGTTTACATTTTGTCGTTAACAAAACTTAGCAAAGATCGTAAAATATAAATAACGTTTTTAGGCGATATTTGTATTAACAGGTTCTTTGTTTGTTGTTGGCAAGGAAGTAGAGGATGAGGCCATTGTAGGTGATGAATTGTGATGAGGTTGAGGGTGATGAGGAAGGTTTAAATAATCAGGCATGGTTGTGGTTTGGGCAAAGCATGCATTAGGAGATTTTAAGCACTTAGAAATGTTTATCTAAACAAGGTAAGGTGGTGATAATCATGCAATAGGTTTAGGATTGCAGGAATGAAGAAAATAGTGCAAAAATCCGTGATCCTACAAGTACGGTCCTTTAAACCCCCGACGGTCCCTTATCACTGGAGGACCGCCGGATCAATAAGGGACCGTCGGTAGTGGGTTCGCAGAATTTTGCCTAGTTTCTCATTTATGCAACTTGTATGTACATTTTAGTCCAATTTGTCACAGAACAACATAAATAACAATTTAACCATGAAAGATGTTATGCACACACTAAATAAGCCAATAACATCATCAACAAACATTCATGTCTAATAGAAATGAGATTAGTTCATACAAGTGATAAACATAGCAATTCGAAAAACGACAGTAAATAGAAATACTATGAAACATTCAAGATTATAACATAGCAACTAAAAATACATGATTGTTGACTTCAGTCTTCTTTGATGCATCTTATCCTATCAGCAGGAGAGGTTCTCATGGGTCTGACAAAGCGTGCAACATGGTATTCCGTTATTGGTTCTAAGACTCCAACGAATAGGTTGTATTGATCATTTTGAAGGTAGGGAAGGTTGCTCATGAAAAAGTTATAGACACGAGTTAGGAGCATCCCATAGGACATGGAATTTCTGTCATCGTCCTTGAGATGCATAAATCGCATAGCAAAGAGATAGGCGAGATTGTACGGTTGTCTAGTGAGATGATGAGGCGAAAAATGAACCATTTTTAGGGGGTCATTTAAGCTCGGATTTGAATTTATTTGATCAAATAATGCCCTAAATCGTTCCTTTTATCATTTTAGGTGCTTTTGGAGTGAATTCTGGAAAAGGAAGCATTTTGGACGTTTTTGGAGCATAAAAATGATGAAAACGGCAAAGTCTTAATTTTCCTTGATGGGAACAGTACCTGACGGCGTCAAGAGTTATCAAGTGACGGCGTCAAGAGTAATACAAGAGGTGGAAGTGGATAAAGTCCGTGAAGATCCAGAAGAGTTTTGCACTAGGGACATGACGGCGTCACCATAGGCCTTCATGGGCCAAATGAGAGTGACGGCCCAGAGTAGAGTTGCACATGACGACGCCAAAACTGGATCTAGGCAATCCGATTTCATTATGGGCAGCGAGTTGACGACGTCAGAATTTCCTTCTTGACACCGTCACCTTGTAAAATCTATATATAGTTTTGCAATTTTCATTCATTAGAGAGGAACAATGAGGGTGTAACTTTGGAGAGAAACCCTAGTCCGAATATTACAGCTTTTTTAAGGGTTTTTACCCTTTGAAACCGTTCATGTTCAATTAAGATAAGTACTCTTTCAATTCATTCAATATATCTATGTGTTGTTTGAATATATCTTACACTTGTCTTGAATTTAACATGCTTAGCTAGATCTCTTGTGTGTTTGCTTAGATGTAGTGAAACCTAGATGTTAATTATGGGTTGATTGTTTGTTTATAGTTGTTACGGATGATTGTATTCGATGTTAGGCTTAAGAAAACTGGCAGACTTCCATTGGTGACATGCTTGAACGTCTTAAGAAACATGATCAGAGGTGTACTATGATTTTTTGTTGTATTTAATGCGTAGGAGAATTCTAATGATCCCATGTTAGGAGCTTCTAACGGCTCCACATAGGAGTGAAGTAGGATCCTATAGAGTTATGGAATATTGTACACGGCCCTACGACTAGTATTAAGGAATACGACCCGTCATCCATGCAATTGTAACAAACTATCAACCTGTAAAAGATATCTAGGGAGTAATAAAACCTAAGTAAACACAACTCTCCCTATTATTGTTCACACCACTAGTTTAATTAGATTTATTTTCATTTTTGTTATTTTATTTTGATTGCATCTTTAGTTATTGGGTTAGTTGGCTAGCAACTAATTCCGCCCACTCTTCCAAAACCGAGATTTTTACTTGCTTTATAAAAGTATAAAAAATACAAAAAAGAATCATCTCTCACCTCTAGACCTAGTTTTTAGGCTTTCTAATCCTAGCGACACTATTCTTGAGTTGAACGATCAATCCCCCGGTACTTGTCACTATACTATACTACAACGATCAGGTACACTTCCTGGTGGGGGTTGTAAGCTTCTCGAGATCCCTCGAGAGGTAAAGCCTGGTGCGATTCCCACGTATCAAGTTTTTGGTGCCGCAGCCAGGGGAATAGTTATTGTTTAGGTTAGGATTTCTTTTTATTAGGTTTACTTGCTAGATTCCTTTCTAGCAAGATTTTATTTTTATTTTTAGGTTTTCTTTAGTCTATCTCATTTCTTCGTGTCTTTTTTCGTGACCTTTACCATCCGACATCATGGAAGGTGGTAACATCTTTGAACCCATCAACCCACCACAACAAAACCACCCACAAAACCCACCACTAGCAAACCAACCTCTTAGGCCCCGAACCCTAGGATAGTATTCCCGTCCTAGCCATCAAGGCTATCGAAACTCTATTGAGCTCACTCAAGGAGCCAATGTGTCACCCTTGCGATCCGACACCATCCTGTTGGTGCAAAGCGGATGTGCATTCCATGGACTTCGTTCCGAAGATCCTAATCAACATCTCAAGGACTTCCATAAAATCGTAGATTCTATAGACCTTGATGTTACAACTATAGAGTCGACCCGATTACGCCTATTCCAATTCTCTCTACGTGATCAAGCTAGTCAATGGCTTGAACGTTTACCCGCGGGATCCATCACCTCATGGGATGATCTCACCACTCGTTTCCTTGCTCAATTTTTCCCACCGGGGAGAACTACCAAGCTTAGAAATGATATCTTGATGTTTCAACAACGTCAAGGTGAAACTCTATCTGAAGCATGGACTCACTTCAAGGACTTACTCCAAAAAGTCCCTCATCATGGCATAGATCTTTGGCTCCAAGTCTAAATCTTCTATGACCATATCGATCTCTCCACAAGGCAAACCATTGACCAATCAGCCGGTGGCAAGCTACGTGATCTAAGTGCGGAAGAATCATGGGAACTCATAGAAGATCTTGCTCTCTATGACAACGAAAGTTGGAATGATCCCCGTGATTTGAACAAAACGGTCAAGGCAATATCTTTGCCTTCGAACAATTCTAGCACTCTCGACCGTAGGATCATGGAACTTGAGGACCAAGTCAAGTTTCTCATGAAATCTTATGAAGCTCCTAAGCCTTAAAGCCAAGTGAACAAAACCACTTCTTCATACGAATTATGTAGTGGACCCCATGACACTCGTGATTACGTGGAACTCCCCGGACAAGCTTTTGCGGACTATGCATCCTCGCGTACCGACGAAGCGGGAGAAAAGTGGTACACTTTCAAACCTGAGCCAAACCCTTACGGTGATTCCTACAACCCTTCTTGAAAAAATCACTCGAACCTTAGGTGGAAACAAAACCAAAACAATTCTTCCAATCCGCCTAATCGTTACCAACCAAACGGTCCACCCTCTAACCGTACTTTCAACAACAATCCTTCCAACAACTATGGTAGTACCAATAATCTTGAAGGATTGATGTCCAAGTTTATAGCATCTCAAGAAGCTCGCATAGCTAAGTTTGAAACCGAATTCAATCAACAACAAACGGAGATGACCAATAAGATTGACAACTTGTTGAAAGCCCTCAACAACCAAGCGCTAACTACACCTAGAAAGGACACTAGGGACGCCAATAGCGGAATCCAAATTAAGGACCCTTCATCATCCAAACGCGTCCACTTTGTCAATGTTGTCACTATTAAGCCAAAAGATAAGGACATAGGAGAGAGTGACAAGGATGAAGTTGGAATAGAAACCGAGACTAGGGATGAGATTAAGGAAGTTGAGGTTAATAAGGGAGAAAAGTTAGAGGAAGTAGAAAACATAGAAGAGTACTTTGATAAGTTGCCCATCAAGGAAGAACGAGAATATCACAAGGATTTATTCAATGATCCCGAGACACCATATATCCTTGGTTCACCCCTTATTAAAGTAGGTGACCCCTCTAACATCAACCTACCATGCAACATTAGGCATATGCATGTATGGAAATCTTATATCGATCCTAGGTCTCCTATAAACATCATGACTAGGACTTATTACAATTGGGCAATGAAGAAGCAACTTGGTTATAGGATGATGCCCCGCAAGAATTTGATAAGTAATTTTGTTGGAAGAGTGAAAGGATTGCATGTATTTGTAGGAAACTTCACTTATGTTACCGACTTTGTGATAGTGGAGGATACTCGTCTGGTAATAGATTCTTGCCTTAGTCAAGTAGTGTTCGGAAAACCATTTGTTGAGGCCTCTAAGATGAGTTATGATCCGACCCTAGGGATAGTTAGATTCAAAGAAGAGAATGATGAGATTGCTTACCAAATGCCCTATAAGATTGAACAATACCGCCTCCTATCAAACATAGAAAAGGAACACAAGCAAGCGGTTTACTATAGGAATGATGAGGATAGACGTAGAGGAGTAGAATATGTTATGAATACAATACTTGGTTTCTACAAAGAATGCTTGCAACTAGGTCCAGAATACAGAACTAATATTGGAGATGACCTAGAGAATTAGACCAACGATGAGGTCACGTAATAGCCCATGACCTTGAGTCTAGCTATAAGACTCGTAAATAAAGAAAAGCGCTT
Organism: Artemisia argyi; assembly: GCA_030686995.1. Lineage (NCBI taxonomy): Eukaryota > Viridiplantae > Streptophyta > Magnoliopsida > Asterales > Asteraceae > Artemisia > Artemisia argyi. The sequence continues at coordinate 84,158,902 of CM060705.1, read as the reverse complement.
TTTGGGAGGCAACCCATATTTTGTGTGATTTTTATTTGATTGTTATTTGTTTCCGTATGCATGCTTTATTTTTATTGTTGGTAGATCATGTTTCAAAACTAAAATTGTGAAAATGCTTTATTTTGTCGTTTAACTTCGTCTTAACTTCATACAAAGGTATTTCTCAAAAGATAAGTGTAAGGGGAAACCGCAAATTTGGTTTTAAGAACGAAATTGATCATGATTCTCCACAATATTAAATGAACATGTGTATTAGTATTTGTTAGAGTCAAATGCTTGTATCTAGTCATAATGATGTTTTGCAGGATTTTCCAGGAAGTAGGACATAAGTTTTTCCAGAAATTTTCCGGAAACTTAACGTAAAGATTTCTGCAGGTCACTTCTGACGGCGACAGGAATTAATTCCTAACGGCGTCATGTGTAAAATTCTAAAAATTTTGCTAGTTTTGTTTTTCTAACAGAGTCTTAAAGTTTTTGTTAATTCTTTAGTTTTATAAACTCTAGGAAATCTGCAAACATTCATTCCACAAGCATTATATCTTAATTTGTTTTCTAGGATTTGTTAGTATATATAGATTGCCGCCGATTTTACGCAAGGTTGCCTTGTTTGTTTTCTCAGGTTTAACAGGTTATATATGACAAGAAAATGATTTATTTTTCTGGAAGGGAAGCTTTGATTGTTCATTTTCTTGGAGGAAGATCTAACCTTGTTACCACACTATCCATACCGAATGAATCAGGGGAGTATTTGATTTCATACTTTTACCTGTTTTACTTTTACATTCTTTAATTGAACATTTGAGACAATGTTCATCCTAAGTGTAAGGGGAGGGTAAATGATGATACCTTATAGGATACTATTGCATTTGAGTTTGTTTGTTTGATGGTAGGTGTGTAATAAAACTAAGAGAAATACTTGTTAGTGTAATTTTAGCGCCAAATTTAATTTTTTTTACAACATTTAGGAGTGAAACTTTAGCCTTAGCAAGCGTCTCATGGATAGGAGTCGTATGACTAGCACAAAACTGTATCATTCAGAAAAAATTTTCACCCAAATATGTGAGGTTCGCCTTTAGATTTGATAGGAAAAGCATTTACTATTAGTGCTTATGAGTGTACCGGTAGCATTTAGATTCTAGAACTTGCGTTAGTGATGCATCCCGAGACCGCTAGTGAGACTACATTCGTGTAGTAGGATTTACTACATGATAAGAGGCATTAGGATCACCCTTGTGTTAAACCCGTATCATAATTACTTGACCATTTAAGTCATATTACTTGGCTAGTAAAGTTAATTAATTTTTCCCACACCTTAGCGTTGTACTCATTTTTAGTACACGAAACCCCTAGTACACCCCTCCGAGCCTATCTTTTCGTTTCTAACTTTAAGCATCTTACTTAAAGGAAGAATTTGTTACAACCCACTTAAATGTACACCCAAATCGCCTTAGCCTTCCGTGTATCCACTCATCTTTAGTGCATTATTGTTACATGTTTAAACCCTTAGTTAATTATCTAATTGATTACATGGTTGCTAAGTCGAGTCATATCTTGTACATATTATTTTGGGACGATTGAGACTCATGGGTAAAGTACTTATGTTATGGAGTAATGGGGAAGAACATCATATATTAACCCCATATGTGCGTTAATCTTAAAAGTACTCCAAGTATTTTGATTATCTTAATTCGAGTCATTATATTAGTTTATTGTAAAGTATGTAAAAATTCAAGTGTAAGGGGAATGTTCATTCCCTATGATGTATTATTTTGGATGGTAGGGTAAGAGTGTATGAAAATTTATATATATATATATATATATATATATATATATATATATATATATATATATATATATACATATACATATACATATATATATATATATATATATATATATATATATATATATATATATATATATATATATATATATATATATATATATATATATATATATCGAAAAATTAAAAAAATAGAAAAAGAAAAGAGAAAAAACATACGGACTACCATCCCGTTTAATTCTATGTTTGTTTTATGTTTTTGTTATTTTTGATTTATTAGCTTAAGTCGAGTCTAGTCTTGGCTTAGCAACGCCATATTGTACATGTAATTAACCAAGATGATTAACTCGCCACCAGTAAAGATTGCCTTTATCCAACAAAACCGTGTATTCCATATCCCTACACCTAACGTTATAACCCTTTGAAAGACCTCTTTGATAGTTTATCCTAGGTGCTTACGCCATATGGTGGAGGTTTGATCCTTTCCCAAGCCTATGGTAATCTAATTTGCTATGACAGGTAGTGAGAGATGTTTTCCATTTCCATATTGTGATATATACTTTATTACACCCGAGAGATGTGAGTATCTAAACACTATTTGTGAGGTGCTAGTGTATGACCTCCTTGCTTGTCTTTGGTCTTTGGTGGAACGATTATTTGTTGTAATTACTTTTGTATTAGTGTTAAATGACCCCTAACTTGTATTTTGATTAGAATAAAAGCGCATTTGCTTGAGGACAAGCAAATCTCAAGTGTAAGGGTATTTGATGAGGCGAAAAATGAACCGTTTTTAGGGGGTTATTTAAGCCCGGATTTGAATTTATTTGATCAAATAATGACCTAAATCATTCATTTTGTCATTTTAGGTACTTTTGGAGTGAATTCTAGAAAAAGAAGCATTTTGGACGTTTTTGGAGCATAAAAGTGAAGAAAATGGCAAAGTCTTAATTTTCCTTGCTGGGAACAGTACCTGACGGCGTCAAGAGTTCTCAAGTGACGGCGTCAAGAGTAATACAAGAGGTGGAAGTGGATAAAGTCCGTGAAGATCCAGAAGAGTTTTGCACTAGGGACATGACGGCGTTACCATAGGCCGTCATGGTCCAAATGAGAGTGACGGCCTAGAGTAGAGTTGCACATGACGACGTCAAAACTGGATCTAGGCAATCCGATTTCATTATGGGCGGCAAGTTGACGGCGTCAGAATTTCCTTCTTGACGTCGTCACCTTGTAAAATCTATATATAGTTTTACAATTTTCATTCATTAGAGAGGAATAATGAGGGTGTAACTTTGGAGAGAAACCTTAGTCCGAATATTACAGCTTTTTCAAGGGTTTTTACCCTTTGAAACCGTTCATGTTCAATTGAGATAAGTACTCTTTCAATTCATTCAATATGTCTATGTGTTGTTTGAATATATCTTACACTTGTCTTGAATTTAACATGCTTAGATAGATCTCTTGTGTGTTTGCTTAGATGTAGTGAAACCTAGATGTTAATTATGGGTTGATTGTTTGTTTATAGTTGTTACGGATGATTGTATTCGATGTTAGGCTTAAGAAAACTGGCAGACTTCCATTGGTGACATGCTTGAACGTCTTAAGAAACATGATCAGAGGTGTACTATGATTTTTGGTTGTATTTAATGCGTAGGAGAATTCTAATGATCCCATGTTAGGAGCTTCTAACGGCTCGACATAGGAGTGAAATAGGATCCTATAGAGTTAGGGAATATTATACACGACCCTACGACTAGTATTAAGGAATACGACCCGTCATCCATGCAATTGTAACAAACTATCAACCTGTAAAAGATATCTAGGGAGTAATGAAACCTAAGTAAACACAACTCTCCCTATTATTGTTCACACCACTAGTTTAATTAGCTTTATTTTCATTTTTGTTATTTTATTTTGATTGCATCTTTAGTTATTGGGTTAGTTGGCTAGCAACTAATTCCGCCCACTCTTCCAAAACCGAGATTTTTACTTGCTTTATAAAAATATAAAAATACAAAAAGAATCATCTCTCACCTCTAGACCTAGTTTTTAGGCTTTCTAATCCTAGCAACACTATTCCTGAGTTGAACGATCAATCCCCCGGTACTTGTCATTATACTATACTACAATGATCAGGTACACTGCCTGGTGGGGGTTGTAAGCTTCTCGAGATCCCTCGAGAGGTAAAGCCTGGTGCGATTCCCACGTATCTTGAGAATACAATAAAGCATATGTGCAACGCAAGATGGTATGCAATTGCTATCTTTTAATAGACCTAGTGTATTTTCTCGTAGGATGATCGCCATGGGTTAGAGAAACTGGCGAAGTTCACAGACACGGATCTTATCAGGATAGAAAGTGTTGGAAGAATTGCAAAGTGAGTTGATTAGTTCAGTTTGAGAGGGAATGTAGGTGACATAGGGTCCTTCATATTCACGATTTTCAAACAGGGAATTTAACTCAGGATCTTCTGAATAGGCGCATTGCCCATGTCATGGAATACCAAGAATCTGAGCGAACTCCTCAAGTGATAGAGCGAAGCCATAGTGATCAATACTGAAGGTAAGATGTATAGAATTGTCTTGAATATGTTTGACCTTAATTTCACAAAAGAATTCTAGTATAAAACGTGGGCAGATGTGTTCATTGATATTAAGTAAACAGTCAAGACCAATTGGCTGAAAGGCACTTTCAATACGCTTCTGAGTTACATATGAGTGATCAATAATTCGACCTTCATGAATGTAACGAGACTCAACGTCTCTGAAGCTTTGAATGGATTCGGGTGGTAAGTAAGGTTCTAAGGATATTTTTGGTATGTATGAATGTGTACGATGAAGGTCATAATCAAATATGTGCGGCATGGTTGTACAATGGAGTGATTAGTGAGTATAGGTGGTTGATGATCTTAACTTTGAAAACCTTGAGCTAATTTGATAATAGGTTAGTAAGGATTTGAGTGTTGGGTCAAGTTATTCATCACTTTCTACACTAAAGGGGTGTTTTGTTTTGTTTTTTTTTTTTTTCCTGTTCTGCAGTAAGAAAACGGAGTGTAGGCTAAAATTCCTGGACGGTCCCTTATCGATATGGGACCGCCGAGAGCTAAGGGACCGTGGCAGGAGGTTATGATTTTTGGACGATTTTTGGTTAGTATGAAAAGTCTTTGGTTTTAGATGGTTTTAAAACATAACACTTTGAATTTTAAGACACGAAAATGACTCAATACGCACGAGTAGGCTAGGGAATGGGCATGGAGTGGAATTGAGACATAAGAAGAGTGAAAGACTCGATACGCTTGATTAAAGAGTGGATTTTGAGTCGAAATAGAAGAAAAGAGAGAATGAGATTTAAGGATGAGATTTGCATCGAGGAAGCTAGAAGTCAATCATGTCATATATGATAGAAGTCATAGACGAGAACTAGAGAGCAAACAAAGAGTGAAGCAAGTGTGCATCGTCTAGAGTGATTGATTGATGCCAAATTTGCTATAAACAATGGTTGTGGTAAGACCATTGTTTTTCCAAATAATTTGCTTGAATCCAAATAAGGATAAGATTAGTTATGCAAGCAAGTAATCTCTAATCATTGAGTTACATGAACATATATCAAGCAATCAAATAGCAAACATAATAGTCAAGATTAGTAAGAAGACTTACCTTGGCCTTTAGCTATCCTTATTAGCACATAACTAAAACATGTGTTGTTGGTGATGCAAGACTAGATGATACTCACTTTGCAATTTGTCCATAAGATTAGTTATGCAATCGGCTTGGTGAGATAACTATTTGATTGTCTACATGCTTAAGGCGCGTATTGTCTTCTTAGCTAGCTAACCACATTGCACATTAAACCGCACATTATCTTCATAATTGTCATCACACCAAAGCAAGTAGATTGGTACACCAATTAGGTTGCTTAAGAAATTCTTGTCGGCAACATTACCTACAATGAAGACATTCAAACTAGTAGCATATGATTCCACTTAAACTAAGTGTTTTCCTAATATCAAATTTTCATCATCTTTGGCTTAAACATTTCCTTGATGTATGTTTAAACCATTTTACCAAATGCCATTTGCCATTTGACATATAATTGTTTTATCAAACTCAATTTTCGGCAAAGATTCATAAATCAAAGTTTTTGCTTCAAATATTTCACACAAGTTTCTTATGAAAAACTTATTAGCAAAACTTTCTTTTATTGATTATAAATCATCAATTAAAATGACAAGCCAAAGATTATGATCTATTGATTTCACATAACTTTCAAATTCATTTTTCCAAATGACAAACTTTTCATTTTCGAAAAATGGTGGCTCATTCAAATAACACCCTTCTTGATATCATTTTGATTCCATAGATCGATTCAAGTTTTAAAGTACAACATACTTTAAAGATCTTGATAAACGAAGCTCTGATACCAATTGTAGAAACTAGAAGGGGGGGGGGTTTGAATAGTTTCACCACTTCTTTTTAATTTTCTAAAGCGTTTAGCCGTTTTAGGCCCGGTTATTTTTCTTTTACAAACTTGTTGAATCCTACTAGTTATGTGAGATCAATTTGGTTACTAGTATACACAAATAAACAAGTAAAGTAAAGAGTAAGGAAAGAACACAACCAAGAGATGTGGCGATTTATAGTGGTTTGGCATGAAGCTCACTCTCCGTCCTACTCCACTCCCTGAGTACCACACTCGAGAGTTATCAATCACTATATCAACACACTCCTTCAGGCGGAGCAATACGTACACATGCTTACACAAGGCTTAACGACACTAGCATAATGTCGAGTTCTAATCGTAGCTAGAACCAGTCTACTCCAAGACCCATGTGGCCACACGAACAAGCACTCTTGTCCAACTTGAATCTTCACCCGATCCAAGCCTTCACTAATTTGACATACTTGGTTCTTCACCCGAACCAAGCCTTCACACGCATGACTCACTTGATTCTTCACCTGAATCAAGCCTTCACACACATGACACACTTGGATCATCACCTGATCCAAGTCTTTACATAATGACTCGACAAGTCCTAACCTACATTTTAGGACATTACTCTCCTCACATCAAATACATGAACTTCTTGGATCTACATCATGATCCAAGCTCACACAAATATAATTCTTGGAACTACATCACCATCCAAGTTTACACAAATATCCCCATCCTCGACTCACACACAAGTCGGAAAACAATGACATAATATACATAACTTATCACCGTAACACTTGTTACGTTTGTGTGTGGACACCTATAACATCTCGAATCTTCATAGTTGTCGAGAGTTCTTCTCTTGCATTTGACGGAAGAGGAAATCACTTATAAACATATACCGACATGTTATAGTGATCAAAGAATAAAATGAACAAAGACTAGAAAGTTTTGTGTGTGTGAAAGTCTATTTTCTGAAGTGTAACAGTTCAGTATTAATAGACGACATGAGGGAGAGGGACGGTCCCGTAAATGCCAGATGGTCCTTTATCACTAAGGGACCGTCGGCCTATTTAAGGGACCGCCGCGACAAAACGCTCCCTTTTTGTTCTGACGTGGTGAAAACTTATCTGGTTCAGGCTGAACTGATTTGGGGGGAAAACTAGTTGTTATAAAGTTTGAATTTGAATTTATTTTCTTAATAAAACATTTCTTTAAAAATACAAAAATACTTTTGTGAAAATGTTTTGTCAAACTTAAAAATATAAGTTTAGGTGAAAATAAAACTCAATGATCACTTAACTAATTACGGTATAAAGTTTGTTCATACCTGAAGTGATGTTGAAGCAGCTACGTAGAAGAAACGAGTTTCCTTGATTAAAAACTTATAAACCGTAACTTTACGTAACATGTCTTTATATTTTGTGATTATCAAAACACGAGAAGACCGAATAATGCGAATAACGTTTTTGACATTATTTGTATTAACAATGTAAGAATACATTTCTATTTATTTTTAAACTAGTGTATTCTTGTAACATGAATATGTTGTCTAGGTAATGTTTAACTTGTACAATAAAATGACTTATGGCTTTATATGTAAAAGACTTGACTATATTTATACTTGTTGCTAAAATAAAGTTTATATTTTGTCGTTAACAAAATATGGCAAATATCGTAAAATATAAATAACGTTTTTTAGACGATATTTGTATTAACATGCATCCAAAATCGCATCAATCACAACAATTCCCAAATATAATCAAACAGATAAAATATCTTGATTAAATTCACAATTTGCATAATAACGTAAAGAAAAGTAATTAATATACTCAAATTTAATTCAAGAAAATAGAATGTGACCAGTGTGAGTTGTTGTCTCCTACATTTGAGCAGATATGTACTTAATGTCTGAATTTCAACAACTCAACAACAATCCTGCAAACTGACAAGCTATCATGACCCTTTAATTTCGACAACAAGTGATTTCAATTAGGATGTAAGCCAACCAAAACTAGTGAGTTAGTAATGTGTGTCCTAACCAAGATCCTTCGCCGCCACAACCATAGAAATCCGTAGCCTCCCTTTGTTACGACGAGTGGTGTGGTGACGTGGCGGTTAGCAACAGTGGTTGACGGGAGTGGTGGTCGACAAGGGTGGTTGATGTTTGACCGCTTCTAGTTGTGTATTTGCCATAACTTCACATTCTAGCACCCAACAGTGCCAGTGATGGTGGTAGTAGTGGCCGCAAGATGGCGAGTGGTATGGTGGTTGTTTTGTTTTAACAAGTGGTTTTTTTTGTTAGTTGAGTTGTGGGACCAAGAAAGTAATAAATGAGGAATTTACCGCTATGCAAGTCATATGAGGGGTTTTTAACATTCAAACCTAACGTCATTTGGTTAAGAGACTTTCAGTGTTAAAGGTTACCGAGGTATAGACTATTTGTGCAAAGAAAAAAGTCAAAAAACTAAAAATGAAAATTAACACAAACCACAAGGACCATGGTGTAATTTACTCAACTAACATTATTCGCGATCCATATTTGCCCATTAAACCTTCGACAATCAAATATTATTAAATAAACTTTTTTAAAAATAAATACTAGTATTACGGAGTATTTAACTAAAGAGGTGTGCTACACCCACTCAATCTTTACAAAATTTCTCCCACACGCTGATGTGGCAGAGAGATGATTGGTTGGTTTTCTGTGGAACCAACCAATCATCTCTCTGCCACATCAGCGTGTGGGAGAAATTTTGTAAAAATTGAGTGGATCTAGTATTAAACATGTCAGATTCCACAAGAATATTTAAACATGTACGGAGTATATGACGTTACCGAACGTGGTACCATACCATGAGAACGACTGCAACCAAAATCTTCTCTTTCTCAATAATGCCTCGACTTCTCACTAGGGCTGATGACGGTATCAATAATACTATCCACATTCGTCACAAAAAATATATAATCACGAAATATTAGCTGCAGGCATTTTTATTTTATGTCATAAAATGCATTTAATTCATATTAAATATATTCGCAAATTGCTATAGATAAATGTAAGTTTGAATTTAATCTCCTGCTTCACTTATAAAGTTTTAAGTTAAAAAAATAATAATAAATACATACGACCCCACATGGGGATAGTGATCAAAATGTGTTTTGCTTACTGGGTTATATTCTTTTCGTAATACAGATTGACTGAGATAAAAGTGCTGGTGAATTTTGAGTTTTTGGTTGGTTTTATAGAGTTGAGATATGGAAGGTGGTATTAGTGAAGAAGATGAGTCCAAAGGTGGCATGTGGGCTTTGGAGCAGAAGATTGACCAGCCTATGGATGAAGAAGCTGGTAGACTCAAAAATATGTATAGAGAAAAGGTTACCTTTTTGCTTTCCTACTTTTTTCTTTTTTTGGTATTCTACTAGTATTCATCAAATTTTGGGGTGTTTAGGAGTGCTTATTGCTTTTTGATACAGCATATAAAGCAGTTTAAAGGGTTTGCTTATGTAGTAGCAGAAGTTGTTTTGAATAAAGCAATTTTGATCAAAGTACTTATTTTGACCATCTTAAAGGTGGCTTAGTGGTAAGGCGCCCCCATGGTGTACGAAGAGATACCTCCCCGGGTGAACATCAAAGAAAAAAAAATGCTCGACTTGACCCAGGTGGCCTCATGAGGGTTTCCTCTCCATTGACCCGAATCAAACTGTTTATTTCAAAAAGCAATCTTAAAAGCAGTCCCGAATCAAACTGCTTATTTCTAAATGCAATCTCTATATGTGTCTGTTTATCTATGTTGGGATTATGTTTAATTGATTGGGGAATCGCACTTGTGGCTTTGAGACTTTGGTGTGGTATTTGTATGATTTTTGACTTTTTATGGTTGACTATGTTGATCAAGTTTTTTGTGAAATTGTTTCAAACTAACCGGATACACAAAAATTGGAAGTTATTCAATTTTCATGGTCGAGCGAGTCCTTTAGTTGTCATGCCATACTGAAATGATGCTATTGTTTGGAGGAACGAAGATTAAAGATGTGTTTTTATGGTGTTATTATTTTTTCAAATGAAATTTTTAATTATATTATTGTTGGATGCAGACGGTTTCTGCAGTGTTGCTTCTACGGCTTGCATTTCAAAGTCTTGGAGTTGTCTACGGAGATTTGGGAACTTCACCATTGTATGTATTTTACAATACTTTTTCTGAAGGAATCGACGATACAGAAGACGTAATTGGTGCACTTTCATTGATCATTTACTCTCTTACCCTTGTGCCACTCATCAAATATGTTTTCATAGTGTGTCGCGCAAATGACAATGGTCAAGGTACATGTTTGTCTTTTTATGTGACTAAGTATTGGAAGAATTTACATCTTGGTTAGTTTGCCTAATTGCTGTTATTTCATATGCAGGTGGAACTTTTGCTCTTTACTCTTTACTATGCCGACACACAAAAGTTAATACAATTCCTAATCAGCATAAAACCGATGAAGAATTGACAACTTATAGTCGTAGCACGATTCATGAGAAATCATTTGCTGCAAAAACTAAGAGATGGTTGGAGGGAAACGCGTTAAAGAAGAATTCACTACTTATACTTGTCCTAGTCGGTACGTGCATGGCGATTGGAGATGGAATTTTAACTCCGGCAATATCAGGTTAGCTTGACCAATCATTTTATGAAAAATATTCTTGAGGGGTGTTTCAATGTGCATTTTGAAATTGATTTTAAGTGATTTTGAGTTATTAAAATAAGATAATCAATTATACTAAAACGGGTCATTGTCCCGTTGCAGATAAATAGTCCTTATAACCATTTGAACTTGCGTTAGGGAAATATAGAAGCTTATAATTGCCACAAATATACTCATTATAACTATGTGTGGTCCCTATTTGTTTTGCCCAGTGTTTTGAAACCCGGGTCGACCGGGTCGATTTCGAACCCGGTTTTCAAAACATTGGTTTTGCCTTACAACAGAGTAACAGACCCTAAAATTTTGAGTGTACTTTTGTATGGTGTCATGAAATATCTGACCAAAAGAACCGTTTTTTCCCAGTTTTATCGGCTTCTGGTGGCATCAGGTTAGACCACCCCGGAATGAGTACTGGTATGTCCCAAATATCTAAACTAAATATTGGCTTGAGTTTGGAAGTTGCTTTAAAAGATCATTTGTATAATGTGTTCTTTGTTGCAGATGTTGAAATAGTTGTTGCGGTCACCATATTATTAGGTTTGTTTAGTCTACAGCACTATGGTCCCAGTAAAGTTGGATGGCTCTTTGCTCCAGTTGTTCTGCTTTGGTTTCTATTAATCGGAGGAATTGGTATTCACAACATTTGTAAATACGACAGCGGTGTGTTGCGGGCTTTTTCACCCATATATATTTTCCGCTACTTTAAAAGGAGAGGAATAAATGGCTGGACATCACTTGGAGGGATCATGCTCAGTATAACCGGTCATCTCTCTCTCTCTCTCTCCAAATTGTATACATACATATTTGTATGTATCACATGTTTTTCTTGAAGTCATACTAATGATTGCTAACAACTTTGCAGGGACGGAGGCACTTTTTGCTGATCTTGCACTTTTTCCACTCTCAGCAATCCAGCTGGCATTTACAGTAGTTGTATTCCCGTGCCTTCTTCTAGCGTATTCTGGACAAGCAGCCTACCTCATGAAAAACAAGGAGCATGTGCAAGATGCATTTTACCGCTCTATCCCAGGTTCATTTAACATATTGTTCCTTATTCAATTACTTATATAAAGCTATAGTTTACGAAAGGGCTAATCTTTTACGAAGTAACTAACTTCGGTCTGATTTTTGTTTTGGTTAAGCAACCTATTAAAGGTCCGAAAAAGTCCACCAAGATTAAAAAATTATGAATTTAAGGTTTCACGTCATCTCCACGTCGTGAAAAAAGTCAACATTATACGTCTAGACGTCTAGTGCCATGTATCATTTTGTGAGATAAAAAGTTTTATTTTTGAGACTTTGATGGCATTTATGGCCAAACAGAAAAGTGGTTACCTATAATAGAAACTGTACAAAAGTTGGTTACCTTTTGATGCAATTAGTCCTTAAAATATGGTAGGAAGTATAATGTAGGGATGCTATGAGTTAACCGGTGATTTGTTTAATATTGGAAGTAATAATCCAATTTATTGGATTTCGTGGAGCTAAATAAGAGACTAGACACTATGTACTATGTATCTTTGGATGGCAGGTTCAAGCTAAAAATGTGTCAAATTTCTGTTTCACGATTGCCGAATTTAATACCTGTTTACAAAATGGTGTGTTTAACAAGAGTATATTTTGGTTTTTACATAACTAGAATTTGAAGTAATATATATTTTTGTGATTTTGCAGATAGTATATACTGGCCGGTGCTTGTTATCGCGACATTAGCTGCTATTGTTGCAAGCCAGGCCACTATTTCTGCTACATTTTCGATAATTAAGCAGGCAAATGCACTTGGCTGTTTTCCAAGAGTCAAGGTCATTCATACATCAAGTAAATTTCACGGACAGATATATATTCCAGATATAAATTGGATCCTTATGGTTCTTTGCATCATTGTGACTGCTGGATTCAAAAATCAAAGTCAAATCGGCAATGCTTATGGTGAGTGTATGCTTTATTGCATTAATTAGCCTTCATATGGTTCACTTATTTATTTATTTATATAGATGATTTTTCGGCATATATGAGCAATTTCTTTCCATTTTGGTGTTCTATGTCATTCTCCATGGATGATACCAATTACATAAAGGCAATGGGAGCTTATTGAACCGTATAGGTCAAGGTCACCAAGTTGGATATGATTTTTATTTTCCTATGTTTCTTGCGTTAAAGTTAGAGCACTTGTAGAGATTGCTTTTAGGATTGAAATAACATTATAAAGTTTCCTCGCTGCTTTTGTTATTTGTTATTCATTAATTCAAACAGGGAAAATATAAAAATCACATAAATATCTATTAAAAGATTCTTTTTTCGTTTTAATAAAGGAAGAAAGAACAAATAAATGTATGCAGTCAATCCGATCTGTCCGCATATATTTGAAGCTTATCCTCAAGGAATTGTATTTTGACCGTCTGTTGTGAATCGTGAATTCATTAGGAGATTGCATGTCTGTATATAAAACTAAAGCAGCTTAGGGAATGAGCAACATAATCCTAAACCCAAACCTAATGGGTACGGCCGGACTGTATGAGGTCTGAACTGCATAACCCCGGCTTTTGCCACGTCTAGCTTTAACCTCTCCTATGTTTAAAAAGTGTCATTTTTCACTAAATTAAAACTTTCGTTCTGAAGGTTTTCTTAAAATTTAGATGGTAACTTGTCTTGAAATTTAAAGTAAAAGTATATCCATTGCTGCATATCTGTTTTTCTGGAATGAAGATAGCATGCGATCATTCTGCTACAAAATTTTAACAAGTAACATCATGTGTTCCATGTTTACAGGTACAGCAGTCGTCATAGTCATGCTCGTAACAACATTCATCATGATATTAATTATGCTATTAGTCTGGCGTTGTCACTGGATTCTCGTCTTCATCTTTACTGCCTTATCTCTAGTCGTTGAATTGACTTATTTCTCAGCCGTTATGTTTAAGGTCAATCAAGGTGGTTGGGTCCCACTTGTCATAGCCGCAGTCTTACTTGTCATCATGTACATTTGGCATTATGGCACAGTAAAAAGATACGAGTTTGAAATGCACAGTAAGATTTCAATGGCATGGATTCTTGGTCTCGGCCCAAGTTTAGGCCTTGTGCGGGTCCCAGGAATAGGACTTGTGTACACCGAGCTCGCAAGTGGGGTTCCGCATATCTTTTCCCATTTCATCACTAATCTACCCGCCATCCATTCAGTAGTTGTTTTTGTATGTGTCAAATACCTTCCAGTTTACACAGTCCCAGAAGATGAAAGATTTGTAGTCAAAAGAATCGGGCCCAAGAATTTCCACATGTTTAGATGTGTTGCTAGATATGGATACAAAGATCTTCACAAAAAAGATGATCAATTTGAAAAGAAACTTTTCGAGAATTTGTTCATGTTCGTAAGACTCGAGTCAATGATGGAAGGAGGGTCTGACTCAGATGAGTATAGTGTATATGGTGAAAGTCAACGTTCTAAAGATTTCTTGATACCGGATACCGACCACAACACTTTTTCTTCAGTTGTTGACCTCACTGTCTCATCTGGTGACAACTCCATAGTGCCTGTTAGATCACCAGTATATGCTCTAAACACTGGGATGTCATCTGAGCAAGTGATTAGTCATACGGAGGTTGATGAAACAGAGTTTTTAATGGGGTGTAGAGATGCTGGGGTGGTGCATATAATGGGGAATACGGTTATAAGAGCAAGAAGGGATTCAGCATTTTGTAAGAAGTTGTGTATAGATTATGTATATGCATTTCTGAGGAAGATTTGCAGGGAGCATAGTGTGATCTTTAATATTCCTCATGAGAGCCTTTTGAATGTTGGGCAGGTTTTGTATGTGTAAATTATAGCTGCATTGGATTTTCTTATTACCGCTCATAGTTTTGTTCATATATATGTTGAACTAGACTATCATTTGTGTTTTTCTCAATGTAATTGCGTAATAATGTGAAAAAAAATAAATAACATGTTATATGAGAAACTACAGTTTGAGCAATGGGTTAATCTGATAGTATATGTTGTATGGTCTGAAATGGGCAGATTAAGCTGATCTGCTGTATCTAAGTTACACCACGTGACATTCTTTGTAAAATTTTGCCACAGTTGAAATTTACCCGTCGTCACAGAGTTGGTAAATATATTTTTTTGAATTGTTAGGACTGAGCTAGAATTGTCAAGATGGATATGCAACTTCTGATGTCGAAAATGCAACCTGGAAGTGGCACAATAGGTGATTTTGGTTAACATGCCAATATCGAAAATGTTTCGGACACTTTGACCCTTGAAACTAGTGTATTCATAACATAAATCATTGATCATAGTAGTAATTCGTTTTATTAAAACCTTGAATACAAATAGGAAAACACTTATTCTAAATGCACTTTGATCAAAGTTACACAGAGAGTGCTCACAATTCCATTTCATTACCACATTTTAATACTTTGTGCAATCTTATAGATAAATTTGTCATTTATATAGCTAAAATAGATTTGTTTACCATTTTATCAAATAATCAAACTCATTGCTCATGTATCTTAGCTTACATTAATATTGTTCACATCTCATTTGCATAATATCACCACTTTGAGAATAGAACCTATAGGTGGTTTCGTTACCCTCATTGCAAGACTCAACTTTTAGAGAGTACAAAATCAATAGCATAAACTTACTAAAGATATCTTTTGTTGAAAACAAGCAAGTTGCTTTTCCCAATAGGAAGAATAAAATAACATAACATGCTATTGGCATGTTCCATAGATATCTATGTAACGTGCCTAGCTTCAGAATGTACTGCTTTGTCAATACCGAACTAAAAGGAACCCAATGTACACCACGTTTGTTTTTTATATTGTCATGCTTGCTATAATAGTGTTATAAAAGCGTGTATATGTACTTCCACTGTTCTACATAACGTACATGAAACTATGAAATAGATGTTTTCTGTATAAATATCACATATAATGTCGTAACACAATAGGGTGGTTTTATACAAATACATATTTGAGTCAAAATGAGTCGTCTCCCCGGGTTACCTGAAGAGGTAAAACCTCATCCGTTTACCCATTATATATATATATATTCTAAAACTCATTGGGTGTATGTGAGTGTGAGAACACTGTTTATGCTACAGTGTAAAACAGTGCAAAACAGTGTCCACATTTTTTTTTTCGTTTGCTACAGTGCAAAACAGTGCCCAATTTTTTTTTTTTTTTTTTTTTTTTTTTAATATAAAAGAGATGCACCGCCCTCTAATTAAACAAAAGTCCAACCACAGAGCCCACATACTGCCAAAAAAAAAATTTAACACAGGCCCAACAAAAACGAAAAAAAAAAAAAGACCCAAAACAAACTTCTTTTAAAAAACAGATTATGTCAAATAAATAAATTAAAAAAAAAATGTCAATATATGCATATTTATCTACTAATGTACATTGGAAAAAAAAACATATATAAATATATGAATTTACAACAAAAAAAAAAATCCATTTAAAAAAATGACATAAAACAAAACTCAAAAACGACAACACAAACAAAAAAATCTCAAAATAAATCATTCCCCGCAGCATCGCGCGGGCTATCCTGCTTGTTTTCTACTATATATCACCTCTTTTCACGGGAAGATGGAATAGTTTTGATTCATTCGCTGTTCTTATAATGTGAAAGAAAAACATGAATGAGGCTTGTTTTCTACTATATATCACCTCTTTTCATGTAATTATAAGAGGATGTTTGGTACGGGAAGATGGAATAGTTTTGATTCATTCGCTGTTCTTATAATGTGAAAGAAAAACATGAATGAGGGATGAATGACTATAGCAAAGTAAAAGTATGATGATTTTTGAGATGGATGGCTAACATTTTTGGCGCAAGGTTTGATCACTAGACCTCTTGAATAGAAGCTAAAGATGTTAACCATCTATCACAACCATCATCATGTGGTTGCTTTTACATGTAAATATCATTTAACTATCTTTTGAAAAGAATATTTAACTATTCATTTTAACTATGATAACATGTATCATCATTTTTCTCCGGGATGGTATGACAAATCACACTCATATTCATCTTTATAAATAAATGGATTCAGTTCATTTGAGCATAGTCTTCTTAATATTTTCTTTCAGAATTCTAATAGTCCGTATTTATTAATGAAAAATACTATTGTGGACCTGTGCAAGTAGAAACAAAAAACGTGGCCATGATCACTTCAAAATCCAGACAAAGAATGACATAGTATCATTGAATTGAACAATAAGACTATTTAGTAAAATCATTTTGCTAAAAACATTTGGGAGGTAAACCTTTTGTCGATATGTAGTATTATACCCGGGGGCAGATCGAGTGATTCATTGAGGTGTCTGTAAACACATGGAATCTTCTTTTGTAGTTTAAAATTTGGTCAAAAATTCCAATTTTTGTGAAATGAACCATGTCAAAAAATTGTGTTAGGCTGCCCCAGTAATACCAAACGATCGACACTCACGATCGATTACACCTCGGTCGCCCTACTGCACCCAATCGATCGCCAAGAGATTTGGAAGGAACTTGGTCACATACTCGATCGATATACATTTGTGTTTTCTTTGCTTTTTGATTCTTGTAACCGTTGGAAAGTAACGGTTGGAGAGTAAAAAAAAAAAAAAAAAAAGTCTTTTAACACACTTATAAATACCACATATTAACACAACATATTACACACTTCAATCCACAAAATCTCACAATTCTCTCTATTCAAAATGTTTAAGAAAACACAACCAAAAGGCCAAAAATCCCGATTGCCACAAAACATCCCGCAATTAACACCGGATTCGAATTTCCGGTTAACCGGTGTCTCACCAAACGTCAATTTCTGACCAGCTACTTTAGATTATCAATCTCAACAACCTCTACAACTACAAACTATCAATCCATTTTCTATAAATCGTCCTATGAATCGTCCATTTATTCCACCGTATCAAAACAACCAACAACTACAACAAAGCCACTCCCGTCGAAGCCAACAATCTATGTATGGCTCACCCGAATCGGTGTATCGTCCAACAATGGACTCATCAACGTCTTCCTATTCAAATTATCAACATTATTCTCCGGTTAACCGCATGAATCTTGATGCTTGTGATTTTATGGATCAATTATACAACAATTCATATTTTTATGTTGGAACCGATTCGGGTTATCCAGCTGAAGCTTATCTGAGTCAAGAGTATTCTATGGGTCAAGGTTCGGCTCATGGATCATATCACGATTCGGTTCCAAATGATGATCTTGCTGATGATGACAATGACAACACTCTTTCGGAAGAGATGTCACTGGTCAAACCTAATAAACGAGCTACAAAGGCTAAGAAGAAGACTGTTGAGAATAGTGTTGAGAAAGAAACCAAGAATGATTCGGCGATTTGGACACGCAAAGAAGAGATCGCGTTGTGCAATGCTTGGTGTGATTCGTCTGAGAATAGCATAGCAGGAACCAACAAAAATTCTAAGGGATTTTGGCAAAAAGTGATACTTACTTTGAAAAAGAGGTTGGTGCAAACAGAACGTACAACTCAATATTTACCAAGTGGAAAAATAGGATTCGTCCTAGAGTTGGTGCATTTTGTGCCATTTACGACAATGCTTATAAGAATTTTGGAAGTGGTGAGAATGATCTTAGTGTTTACAGACGAGCATGTGAAGAATACCAAATAGTGATGAAGCATGCATTTGTATTGGAGCATTGTTGGGAAATTTTGAGGGACCATGAGATTTGGAAGGATAATGAGATGCCTGTTTTTATACCAAGATGTGGGTCGAAAAAAAGCAAGGACTTTTGAAACCGGCTCGGATGTGCCTGATAATGAAGAGACTCGAAATGAGCGACCAATTGGTCGTGATACTGCTAAAAAAATAAGAAGAAATCGTCGGAGAGTTCCAAGTCTTCGTATATGGATGGGGTAGCCGACTAATGGAAAACCATTAAGTCCATGGCATTGGGAAAGAAGAAGGAACTGGCAGACGAATACTACGACCTGAAGAAAAAAGAGCTGCAACAAAGGCAAAAGGAGTTGGAGCTGGAGCAAAAGAAAGCGAAAATGGATGACAGAAGATTGGCAATAGAACAACAAAAACTTGAACTTGATCGAGAAAAGAAATATCAAAAAGACCTCATATTCTATCTCACACCAATCGACCCAGCTTTGCCCGCATTACAACAACAAAAAATGCAGGAAATCAAATATTCGATCAAGGCACGCCACAACCTAGATTATTAGTTTTTAATAATTGTTGTAATGTTTTAATAAGTGTTGTAATGTTTTTATTTTATTTGAATTATTATGTAACGTTTTAATTATTAATCAAATTTGAGTTTATGTTAAAAATGTTTATTATTATTATTTTATTTATTTATTTATTTTTTATCTTGGTCGCTCTTACCGGGGCACCCAATCGCTTGCAGGTCGCTGAAAATAGTTGACGTGGCAGAGAAAATGAGAGGGATTAGGTTGCCTTACTGGCAGCCTTACAAGTTGTCTTTTGTTTCGATAAAATAAACTTGCAAACTTCTCATTTGGTCCACTGATTATACCGAACTAGCTAAGTAGGGCAGCAAGGGCGGAGCCAGAAATTTTTGATCGATGAGGCACACTTTGATAAATTTTTAAAACTACATCACAAATTGGTACTTAAGGGGAAATAACGAAAAGCGCCAAATATTTTTGAAAATTTACACTACAATATTTTTCGCTAGAGGGGCACTTGCCCCTTGTTAAACATTCTGATTACTGATGTGAATCTGATTATTGATGTGAATCTAAGCTTACAACCAGTTAGTAGATGGCATCAACACATTACACAAGGGAGTCTCGACCAAGATTTTGGGCACGAATACAATAAAGACTCTCACTATTGTCTTTCGTCCCTCTAACGATGTAATTAAGTAATTTCCCTTATAAAAAAATAAGATTATAACTTTTCCTCACTAAAAGTTTACAATTTATTGTTTAACCAGTATATATTATTTGCTTTTGAGTAACTTTTGATCATTTTGGTGTAAATGATCCACAGCAGTTTGCCAGTTCACGTAACGTACAGGTTGGAGACCAACATGAACACTTTGGTAGTTGAGTAACAAATTTAAAATTTCTATGAAAACTTTAGCGAGCTTATCATTCCCCTTTGTTCAAAAAGGAATTTATATCATTCCCGCAAATAATACATGTATAAAATTGTCGATTCTCAGTTTCACACCGCTTTCTTTTACTATTCGAATTACAATATGGAAATTAACAAATTATACATAATTACAATAATCCTAGTAATTACAAAGGATTATTTTAAAAGTGGGCTAAGCCTAATAAACAATACCTAAGCCCAATATAATAAATATATATATCGTCTAGCATTTACTACACACATAAACCATCTTAGTAGATTAGAGTGTTTTAATTTCCATGTGCCTTATGTAGAAAAGGGTATAAAACTATAGCAGAAAACATAAGGTATGATCGAGGACGGACCCACATGGGAACCGACTTGATTTTAGCGTAATTTTTTATTATTTATTTATTTATTATTTTTTTTAAGTGTTACCTTTTAAATATGTGCAACACCAAAAAGGTTTGAGTCTGTGTGGCAGTGGGTTCAACCCCGTAGATTAGTCGGCCAAAAACTCAGAAACCATGGTTAACCAAAAATAATAATAAATAATATAAAAAAAAAATGTTGAATTAGTTTAGCCTAAAAGTTATTTATGGTGCAAATCTTATTGTTTATGATAAAGAAAATTAATGCAGCACCCTCCCAAAAAATTGTGCAACACATGACGAAAAATACTAGGTCCGTCCTTGTTTATGGTGGCGGGGGATGTTGGTTACTAATATCATAACAAGGTTAGTTTTGTGACTTATGGATAGACTAGTATATGTATTTTAGAGAGAAGTTAGAGAGAGAAAATGTAGAGAGTTGAGAGCCTTGAGAGAAACTAGAGAAATGTTTATTTTCAAATGAAGGTCCAACCCTCTCCCTTGGTGGGAGAGGGGTATTTATAGTTATTACAAAACGCCCTACTCTCGGGCTGTGGATCGGGTGTACAGTGGGTAAAGACCCGTCCTTCCTCCACGATGTTACTTAAACTAAACTAATATTAACTAATGATAGTTACGACTACGAGCTAACATAATGCTAATAAATACTCGGGGTGACCGAGTCTTTCAAATAAATAATCGTATTTCTAACAATCACCTCATAAGGGAGGTCACCCCGGAATTTACAAATTGAATTCTAACATTCTATCATATGAGATAAACTTCGCAGCTCGTAGTCCTTGATTCTTCAAACTCCATGATCTTTGTGCTTCAAGCAGTGCGCTTTTGATGACTTGTTGTAAATCAAGGATGATCTTTGAGAATACGTTGAGGTTATCATCCAACTCTCATAATCAAGTCATCATTGTGCAGTATCATCTTCACGTGACGTAGACATCTGTGAATCGACATGCTCACACTTTTCAGGATCATAATCTTCAACATCAGAGTTGTGGAAGCATAGATGAGTCACATTCAATGATCATGATTTCTTCGATTGTGTTGAAGTGTGAGCATGGGTGATGGATCAGCATCTTTTCAGCAATCAACCATAACCGTCAGAAATTCCTGCAAGTAAACAATTAGCAACAAATCATCCGGTACTTACAAGTTTGAAATTAGAGATCGTCAACAACATAGTGTGAAGACTCCTTCTAACCCTTACCAAGACCGTTCCTAAATCGGATACCCCCGAGAGGGCTTACAAGATCTACCTTAGTAGATCAACGATGAGGTGAGTCGCTGGAGTTCACTCCACGACTGTAGACCGTGTAACTGCCGCAACCACTAAGCGTAATCCACAGGAGATTACCGAAGTGACCTGCTTTCAGGGCTGTTTGATGTTGACCAAGGCAGGAATTTCCATTCAATCATTTGAGAATTACATAAGTAAATTCTCTCATGAATGTTCTGGTAGATTGCTAAGATCTACGTAGGACTCTCAAATGTGCAACTGATGCCCTTGATAATGAATCACCAGTGCAAAAGTATCCAGTGTTCCTATTGAGATCTTTTGATCCATCTCGAGGCTCTAGACTCGATAAGTGCATAATTTGGTCGTCGGAGACTGGAGCGGTGTCTCCTGATTCAATATCAAAATGGCTCGTAATGAGCGGTCGATAGATTATACAGGGTTCCCCGTGAGAATAAAACAAGCTCTTTTGAGAGAACTTGAGTGGTTAGAAAGTTTAGTGCAGTGCGTCACTGGGTCCATGACGTCTTGTCTTCAATACCGGTGTTACCTTAGTAACCACCAGTAGCTTATGAATTGAACCCGGTTTATGCCCTAAGGTTGAATAATTGGAGGGCTTTTTCTTTTAAACCTTTCTCATTTCATTTCTTTTTAATTCTTCAACCCCTTCTTTCTCCTTTCTCACATTACTCCTTTTTTCATAATCATACCTAAGGACTTTCTAATACTATCTATTCGGTATTGTCCTTGGGTAGATCCCTCCGGCTCTGGCGGATCATAGGCCGGTTTTCCTAACCTTAGCCACCTTATAACTTCATGACTATCCTATGTTGCCGTGAACCAAATCATTGAAAATTCTTTCAACGTGTTTATGATTAAGAAACACATTTTGTTAACACGTTGAGAGTTTTATATTATTCAAGTGCTCCCCCTTAACATGTGCTCAGATGTTTTAATTATAAATATGCACATGTCGGGAAGAGTTGCACTTTTGAATTGATCCACCTTTAGTGAACATGAACAGGCATTCGAGACACGCTTACATCACTAGTTAGACTAGCTTTAAGTTATTACCCGGCCTGGTCAAGTCCACAAAAGATTTCTCAAAACGGTACACTCTACTCGGACAAGTCCTCTTCGAGACACGCTTACATCACTGGTTAGACCAGCTTGAAATTATTACCCGTCCAGGACAAGTCCTTTCGATTAACTGACAGTTTTTGTTTCACAAACCATCTGCTCCCCCTCAATATGTGCATTGATATACAAAAGAGTTTAGCGCATATGGGAGAGCTTACCTTAAGGTCCAAAACATCACATTTTAATCAGGTTTCATATTTAAATCACATTTTCTCCCCCGATCAATCAAATCATTTGAGATTTGTGATCCTAAGTGATTTAAATAAGTTCAAAGATTTAGGGAGAAAATGTGGTCAGTTTTAAGAATCACTGATTTTGAGACGATACAATTCTCCCCCTCAATCCATGAGGGAGCATGTTATGTGTTAGAAATAATGAGTGTATAAATGATTTAGAGTTTAACGAAAAACTCATGAAAAATTCATATTCTAACACATAACAATCACATATTATTCACTGCTTTTTATGTACAAAGATCATGTTTTGATGATATAGAATTTTTGAAATCATTATCCCCCTCAATCGATGACCCATCTTCAATTTATCATTTTACTTCAAAAGATTAATCATTTAGCATCGATTGAGTGGCAAATTTTATACAAAATTTCAAGTTTGTTTGATTTTCAAAAATCATGGTACCACCAAGTTTAGTACACATACTTTCCCGAAGAATCATTGAAGGAAAATTATTCGTGATGTAAAGAAGACTTCTCTTCTTATACGAGAAATGATGCACTGAAACGTACATCATTCCGAGGAAACATGGATATAAAGTAATCCATGCCCAGGTGAACTTCACCCAATAAAAGGAACAACCCGTCTTTTAGGCAATGTGTTTTCCCCATCTAAAGGTGCAGGTTGCTATCTGAAGTAATAGCAAGCCATAAGGACATGTTTTAATCATTTATTATAACTTCTGCTCGAGCTTCATTTAAAGTTCCGTGTCATTTTTGAATGACATTTCTAGAACCTTAAATGTTATCGATAAACATAAGACATGCCTGAAGAAGAACTAATTTTGGTATTTTTTGTGTTTTTCAGATTTTTATAGTTTTTTGTAGATTTTATATTTTTGTATTTTCTTTTTGGTTTTATAAGATATATACAAGGATATGTGAAGCAGCTCCTTTACTCCTCCTTTTCTTCCTGAAGACTTTTGAGAGCTTCAAGCGTAAGACTCTTCATTCCAAGACGCGGGAGAATGAATTGAAATCGTTCTCTAGGAAGTGCCTTAGTGAAGATATCTGCTAGCTGAAACTCTGTCCTCACGAAATAGAGTTCCACAATTCCCTTTTCAACTTGTTCCTTGATGAAATGATGTTGAATATCAATGTGCTTTGATCTGGAGTGCTGGACGTTGTTGCAGCAAAGAGCTATGGCACTTTTGTTGTCGCAGTACATTGGAATCTTGTTGTAAACAAAACCATAGTCCGAAAGTTGAGATTTCATCCATAAGATTTGAGCACAACATGAGGACATGGCAATGTATTTAGCCTTTGTGGAGGAGATCGATGTACTCATTTGCCTCTTTGATGACCAACTCACCAGCTTATCTCCCAGAAATTGAGCATCACCTGATGTACTTCGACGTGTATCTTGACACCCCGCATGATCTGCATCTGAATATGCCGTGAGTACCATAGCAGTGTCCTTGGGATACCAGAGACCCATGTGGATTGTTCCTTTGAGATACCAAAAGACCCTCTTGACAGCTTCCAAGTGTTTCTTGGTTAGCTTGGATTGATACCGTGCACACATGCACACAGCAAATAGAAGATCCGTTCTACTTGCAGTGAGATACATCAAGGAACCAATCATACTTCGATACTTGGTTTGGTCGACTGGGATCCCAACAGCGTCCTCATCAAGTTTTGATCTTTCGACCATGGGAGTATCAAATGAGTCACATGATTCGAATCCAAATTTCTTCAAAATTTCATTAGCATACTTGGATTGATTGATGAAAATGCCATTGGGATTTTGAGAGACTTGCAACCCCAAGAAGAATGGCATTTGTCCCATCATGGACATCTGGAACTCAGAGCTCATCTCTTGTGAGAAACGATCACATTCCTTAGGGACAGAGGAGGCAAAGATGATGTCATCAACATAGATTTGAACATGAAGATAGTTTTTGCCTGATTTTTTGGTGAAAAGTGTAGGATCAAAAACACCCTTGGTGAACTTGTTAGCAAGTAGAAACTTGGACAATGTATCATACCATGCCAGAGGAGCCTGCTTAAGTCCATAGAGAGCCTTCTTCAAGCGATAGACATGATTAGGACGTTCCTGATCCACGAATCCTTCAGGCTGACTAACATACACCACCTCTTTTAGATCTCCATTTAAGAATGTCGTCTTAACATCCATTTGATATACGACCATATTCTGACTGGCAGCATTGGCATGGAAGATTCTTATGGCTTCAATTCTAGCAACATGTGCGAAGGATTTTTCTAAGTCTATTCCTTCTTCTTGACGGTATCCTTTGGCTACAAGTCTAGCCTTGTTCTTCAAAACATCTCCATGCTCATCAAGTTTTACCTTGAATATCCACTTGAGAGCAATGGTCATAGAACAATCTGGAAGAGGCACTAATTCCCATACTTAAAGTCGATCGAACTCATGAATTTCTTCTTGCATAGAAGTAAACCAGGAGTCTTTAGACAATGCATCTTTGAAATCCTTGGGTTCAGCTTTAGAGAGTACAGAATTGAAGAAGCTCCACAAGGCATCGGTGGCAAGCTGTTTACGGGTAGATACCAGGCGAGAAGGGTTTCCAATGATGTTGTCAATTGGGTGATCATTTGTCCATTTTCTTAGATGCTCATGAGGTTGAGGATAGTGAACTGAGGTTGCCGTGTTTGAATCTTCGGAGGATGTTGCTTCATTTGAGGATTCAGGAGCGAAGATGTTTTCAAAAGGCTCATCATCAGGTGGGGCGAAAGGATTTACTTCAAAAGAATTATCAACTGCTATTCCTTGATGTACAGATGTGGATTGAACATTTGATGTTGTAAGTGAATGACTAGTGGTGAGAGCATCAAGATCAACGGATAGTGAAGTAGATGGCCCAGCATTATTATGTGGAAAATTTGCTACATCAGCTGGTTGTGCAACGGCTTGAGCTTCAGGTGCAGCAGCATGTTGTGGTTCAAAGTATTCATCAAACATCGAATCAAATAGTTTCTTCCAATCATCACATGTAGGGGTACAAAAAGAGTAACAGGAGTAGGATTCTGTACAAGACCTGAACTAATGGGTCCAGGAGACAAAAGATTTGGTACGGGTCCAGAACTTGCTTGTCCAGTAGCCTATTGCTCAGTCAACTCATCGAATGTTACGTGAATTATTTCCATTATTTCTCTGGTACGTTTGTTGTAGATTCGGTACCCCTTACGATCTGGAGCATATCCAACAAAGAAGCCAATATCAGCTTTGGCTTTAAGTTTACCAAGGTCTTCACCGTCGTTTTTCGGATAACAAAGTACACCAAAAACTTGTAGGAACGAAAGGTCTGGTTTCTACCATGAACCAGTTTATATGGAGTCTAGCAGTGGAGAGGATGTATCAAGGATCAGTTCTGTGTGTAGCAAGCAGTTGCAATAGCTTCTGCCCAAAGGAACATTGGAGCTTTAGAAAATATGAGCATGGTCCTAGCAGCTTCAACTAGGGTGCGGTTACGCCTTTCAACGACCCCATTTTGTTGGGGAGTATGTGGAACACTCTTTTGATGACTAATGCCGATACTTTCATAAAATTGAGTAAGTTGTTTATTCACAAACTCCATTCCATTGTCAGTGCAAATGAACCTAACGGTTTTGTTGATTCTAACTTGCAATTGCTTAATGAGTCTTATGATGATCTCCGGAGTCTCATCCTTTGATTGCAAAAACTTTACCCATGTGAAGCGAGAGTAGTCATCAACAATAACTAACACATATTTCTTTCCATTGATACTTTGAACTCTCATTGGTCTACAAAGATCCATGTGGAGGGTGTGTAGAACTTCCATAATGGTGTTGACGGTTTTGGGTTTATGAGTGTGCTTTTTGCTCTTACCCATTTGACATGCGGAACATAGGTGATCCTTTTCATACTTTAGTCTGGGCATGCCTCGAACAAGTTCCTTACGAGTGAGTTCACTAATGGTTCTGAAGTTCAAGTGATTCAAACGATGATGCCACAGCCATGATTTGTTCTTAGAGGCTTTCGAGAGCAAGCAGATGGGAGAGGACCATATCATGTCTTCAATTGAGATGGTATAAAGATTGGTGCCACGACTGCCTTTGAGAAGATCTATACCATTTAATTCTCTAACAAAACATGTATGTTTTCTGAATGCAACTTCAAGATCTGAATCACAAAATTGACCAACAGAAAATAAATTATGCCATAATCCTTCCACGTAGTACACTCTGGAGATCACACTGTCTCCAACGACGTAGTCCCCATATCCCATAATTGCACCAAAGTGGTCGTTCCTGAATCTGACAGTACCAATGAACTTGTTCACGGAATTCTTGAGCCGTGAGCGATCCCCGGTCATATGTTTTGAGCAGCCTGAGTCCAAATACCAGAGGACGATTTGTACGACCTGCATTTGAAACCAGACAACGGTGGATAACTGAAAAAGCTGGAGCCCCATAAGCAATTGGGGTATGTTTGGTTAGCACATGCAAATATTGGATTATCATAGGTCACGGGGACACTAGTGGTATATTTACTAGATGATGCACTAGACCTAGAAGTGGTACATTGTGCTTCTATTGGGAACATTCTACCAGTAGGTCTCCATTCCTTAATTGACACTACTTTAGAGTTAGTGATCCTAGTCAAGGGGCACTTTTCTCCTAGTGTGAATTTTCTTCCAGTAGGCTTCCATTGATATCCAACATTTGTGAATAGCTTGCCAGTTGGTTTCCAAACACGATTTTCCACTTTAGATTTCTTAACTCTTATAAATGGGGATCGATTAAGAGATTTCAAAAATGACACAACACAATCATCATGATTACCAGAAATTAAGCAGTCATTACACATCTTACAAGTAACAACAGAATTCGAATTAATTACAGTACGCTTATAGCTAATACTAGAATCAACACGATTCATTTCATTCAAATCAGATTTATTGTTCCTAAGGTGGTCTTCTACTTTTTTCACAAGTGTACTCTTAGTTGGCAATGTCCTATCATTCTTTGTATTGCACCTAGGCTGTGACCCGCTAGCTTTAGTGACACTTTTTACTCCTGTAGAAGCAATGATGGGAACATTAGTTTGCTTGATTGCCAGTTTGTTTTCAGAAGATGATGTGTTAAGTTCAGATGTTCTCAAAGGTTCAACAAAAGTGACATGTTTGTTCATAGACTTAGAGGATGATGCAGATGACCTAACTTGCATGTTATCAATCTTAGGGCATGTACCAATCGCATATTCCAAGAGTTCCTGAGATCTAGTAGTAAGAAAGCAGGCATCTATCAAAGCGTCATCATGAGGTTTTGCTATCTTATTCTCTTCAACGATTTCACGAAGCATATCTAGGCAATCCTTAAGATGTCTAAGATAGTCACTATGAACTAACTTATTATTCCTAAGGGGGAAGAGGAATAAACATAACATCACATGCATATTTCATACAAGCACAATCCTTAGAGGACACATGGTCACATGAAATAACCGACATTTTACCTTTCGCCTTAGTCTTTAGATTCTCAATCTCATTTAACAAAGAAGTTATTTTTTTATTGTTTGTCTCACGAGTTATTTTAATTGACTCAAATAACTCTTCGTAACGTTGCTTGGCATTGGACATTTCGGCTTTAAGCCACTCATTCTTACGTTGCAGTTTGTCAATGTTGTCTTGATTTTGAAATGTGTGAGAATCTATCGAATTTGGATTATTGGTGTCAATTACTTCACTTAAGTTGGATTCTAATTGGCCAATTTGACTCCTCAACTTTCGAATCGTGTTCGTGTGAGCTTGAATTTTTTTCGTCCCATTTTGTTAATTCAAAATACACATCAAACTCAGGAGCATCCTTAGATGTCTTGACATTTGAAATGTTAATTCTTTCTTCTAGATGTTGATATCTTAATTGCAAATTGAGATTATCAACCTCTAGTTTTGAGAAATTCCTGACCATGTTATCATGGTCATCGTTTTTAATTTTTTGATGTAATTTTAAATTCTCCCCCTCAAGCTCAACAACACGATTCAGGAAAAAATTCAATGTAACCGACATCTCATGAAATTGACAAGCAGATAATGCAGAATCAATGACAGTATAAAATACATCCTGAGCAATACATTTAGCAATCAAGTTCTCATTCATGATGAGAATATTTTTCCTGTCAATTTCACTATGTTTAAGATCAATTGCTAATTGTTTTCCCTCATTTTACATTGTATTAAAAACTTCTTTCATTTCGGTCACATCATTGTTTAGGGTTTTTTGAAGACCCTCAAAATGTTCTTTAAGAAGCTTAAAGAATGGCATGACCTCAGTTAAGTAGCACCGTTTAGTTTGTTCAAAACCCCTTTCCCCTTCAGTGATTCCTGTTGGTGTAATTCTCTTTTTACATGTTTTATCAAAATCAGCAAATAATTGACAAAGAACATACAGACCAATTAGGGTGTTACAATGTGTGGGGAGAGTTAGAGGAACAAGATGCATGGGTGTGTGATTGAATTAAAACCAACTTATATTATATATTTATAAATCCAAGAAAATCCGCAAGAAATACGGATTACCCGAGTCGTATCCCCGTGGAGGAATGAATGGAATCGTGAAATTCAATTCGTGAAATCGTGTCGTGAAAAGTAGGAAAGTGAAAATTGTGATTATGAAATTCAAATTATGATAAGAAATCACAAACTATGCAGAAGGTACAAGCTAATAAAGCACAATTGTTTAAAATCTAAAAACGGAAAATCAAACGCGAATCTTAAAACGTAACGAACGAATTAAAACGTAACTTTTAATGAAAATTTATCCTAAAAATATAAAATAAATTTCTAAAAATCTTAAACTACTAAAAATAATTTTGAGAAAAAGAAAAATATTTTTTTGACTTTTTATTTATTTTCTATGAATTAATTTCTATTTTGGAATATTAAAAATAATTAATAATAAGAGAAAATGTAAAAATAAAGGAGAAAAATACAAAATTAATTTTGAAAAATCTAAAATAACATAAAAGAATTTCCTAGAATATTTTTGGATTTTTTTAGAACTTTTATGATTTTTATTTGATTTTTCTTTATTAAAAAGTGATTTAGAACTAAAATAAAATGAGAAAAATAGTTTAACTATTCAGAAAAATATGAAAAATTTACAGAAAATCTAAAATATTAAAAGAAACTTGAGGAAAAATTTGAAAAGAAAATAAGCCAGAAAAGTGCTTATTGAGTGATAAACAGCTTATTGCAAGTGCTTATTTATAAGCACTTGCAACAAAACTATTAGAAACTTATACAGAGGACTTATAAAACTTAAATGAGTTGAATTGAATTCAAACCACCAGTAGCACAGATTCACAACCAATAAGCAATAAGCAGTTACTTAATAAGCTAATTGATTAAGCAATACCCAAGCAGAATAAGCCAGAAGTTAAGTGACTATGCAAATCTCTAAAACAAGCTCACAGAAACTTAGAAACCACAATTGAGCTCAGGTTATAACACAAAGTACACTAATGCAAACCTTAATCCACCTCAGCTTATTTGTTCCAAAAGCTTAATTTGCAGGCCTAAATTGATGGAATGAATAAGCTCTAAACTATAATTTGAGTGGGGCAAATTCTACTTTATACTACTGAATTGATGAAAACTACAAAAGCCCTATCAATAAGTCTCAATTGCTCACTTAATTGAACCCAAAATCAGCAGTACTTTGGAGTTCAATGACTGAAACAGTTAACTTTTCTTATGATCATTACTTTGACCAAATTCAATTACAACTAATCAAATTTACTCTAATTTGTTATAATAAGCTACTATTTAACTATATTAAGCTATATTATACTGATTTACAACTTATTCTGCAATATCTCTAACTGAATTCATTAAATCTAACAGTAAACTGTTTTTGAAGCTAACTTTGACTTTTTTACACAATAACCTACAATTTTTATCTAGAATTTAACTAATACTAACCTAATATGATCTTAGTGTGCAGAGATATCAGTAAATAAACAACAACACAGCTCAGTACCAAGGAGAACCAAACACTCCCTTATATTTCAACTTTCACTATGAAATAGTGAGACAAACCTCAAATCTCCAAACCAATGATCCTATCAACTAAGATTACACAACTAGAGTCTAATAGAACAATTAAAGGCAACTATCCATTACTAAAATTCAGAATCACAGATTATAACTAACTCAGATTAGCATATCCACCTTATAAAGACATCAAACAATTTGAAACTACACCCAAAACATACTAAATCACACCAATAGCACAGATTAAGCTAGAGCTAGATCAAATTAAGCTACACAAGCAGTTAACAACTAATCTAAACAGATCTATACTAAAAATCTCATAAAATGCAATTAGGAACTAAAAATTGAAAGAGAATCTTACAAATTAATTCCTCCTCAGCATGAACAGAGTAGGCTCACTAAGCTAGCCTATCTTTAGATAGGCCAAAGGCTTCCCTTTGAACTATCAAACATACCCTGGATTCATCGTGATCATGAATAGTTGACTTCTGTTGACTGGTTTTGAATTTTGGTCTTATGATCTGTGCAATATGCAAATAAGCTTCACCAAAAGCTAAACAGCTGAGATGATGCTTCTAAACTACTGAATTAGCTTGGATGCAAGCTGATTTAGAAGTTTTGAAAACATTTTTTATATTTTTATATATTTTTTTTTATTTTTAATGTATTTTTATTGAGTTGAGAATAAGTGAAATATAAGTAACTTTAAGAAATGTAAAATAACTTCTAAGAAGTTTGTAAAAACAGTAATAAGACCTTAATCTATCAAAAGCTACTAAGAGTAACAAGCTTAAATGAAAACTGAAATGGAATTTTTATTAAAATCACTAAAACATTACAATAATTTAAAAGAGATTACAATGAAAACTAAATTGAGTACAAATTTTGGCAGAGTTTAGCTACTACTACAACTACACAGAAACAAGCTAACCAAGGTCCCTATTTATAGCAAATGTGAGAAGATTCTAGAGGAGAGGTAGTCACGGATTGCCAGCCCGTGTGATGTGCTTCTTCATATCATCTTGGAGCCCTTAGATCATGATCCCAATCATTGCCCTTGAATTTCAGCCCTTTGATCACTCCTTATGACGTGTATGTACCAATCATAAGCTGCCAAGTCACCCCTCCGTGTGCTTCTTTGCTTCTGACACCATCTGACACGTCTGACACCTTCTAGAAGCTATTTGATTTGACCAAAACGCCCTTAATTATGGTTAATTTGGTGAGACGGGTAATTAGGGTTCTAAGGTTAATAGTGGTTCTGGGTAAAAGGGGGAAAAGGGGGCGGGTAATATTTTTTTTATCATTGTTTGACTTTAGGTTTGGGGTTGTTGACCGGGTATATGTGGGATGCGGGTAAAGGGTAATGGGCTTTTGGATTGGTTTGTTCTATTTGGACTTTAACTTGGGCTAGGCTTTGTATAGATTAGGCAATTAGGCTTATTTGGTATTTCTAAATTTTTAAAAGACAAGGGCTATTAGTGTAAAATCTGAATAATGAAGGACTGAAATTGACATCTTCCAAATTCAAGGCTTTATTTGTCAATCTTAAAAACTTGAAGGGATTTTGTTGACATTCTTCAAAATAAATTTTTGAGGGACTAAATTTTCCAACTTTTGAAAGTATAGGGACCACTCTTGCAATTTCATCAAACTTCATTTTCAAGGATCATTCTTGTAATTCTTTCAAACTTTAAGGACTTCATTTGACTTTATGAGCTTTCTTTGACTTTCGGATTCCAAGCTTTGACTTTCATTGACTTTCTATACTCGTTCCACTCTCGTGCTCATTTTTGCTGGTTTTCGATTTGTTTTTTGTCTTTTTATGAGATATCCGTATCTGCACATTCACAATCACAAAAACACATTTTCTTTGGCAATTAGGGTTAGTTTTTGGATTATTTAGTCTCATTTTGATAAAGAAAATGTGACTGAATAAGCACTCACTAGTGTGTGTTGAGGATATAGCGTTGGATCAGCTATCTTAAAAACTGTGCGAGTGTTGCCCTCAAGTCTTTCAGCTTTCATTTTTTCTAAGTCAATATTCCAAAAAATTTACTCCGGGGTTAACTTCTTTTGAGTCACAAACGTTAATCTATTTTCTTCAGAGTAGTCATAACTGTACAAAATTTTATTATCTATGCACACATGATCCTCTAATTTCTGAGCTGCTATTTTTCTATTTCTATCTTCTATCTCATAAGTTTCATCATTGGATCTAACATCAAGAGGGGCATGATTAGGCTCAAACATAATGTTTACATCATATAATGCAGGTTGTGCACCTATACCGCTTCTAAGAAAATTGGTCTTAGGTTTTTCTATGTCATTAGCACTGTGTTCATCACTTAACTTCCTATGTTTCTGCATCATTTGAGCAGTTTGAATAGTTTGGCCTTGCGTGTACAATTTGTCTTCGAGCTTATTCTTTAGCATTTTAAGGTAAGAAAAATCATATAAAAGTTTTGCTTCCTTTTTTTGAAAATCAAGTTTTTGCGTGATCATACCTTTTTGTATCTCCTGTTTTTGTTTAATAGACTGATCAAGTTGCTTTTTCAAGGAATCTAACTCCATTTTAAATGTTTCTTCCTTTTTGTTATGTTCTGTTACCAGTACACGCATTTGCATATCCAGTTTTTGCTCACGTTCAGTTAATTCAAATTTTGCACGTTGTTCATATAAGGTAATCTTATCCTTAAGGATGTTAAGTCTAGTGGTGAGGGTGTTATTAGGAATATAAACGGTGTGCTCATGCAAATCACAATCATTGTCAGCAACAGAAGGTGCATGATTTAGAACAACAGACATGATATTGTGGCTCTTATCCTGTTCATATGGGATAACATTACCATTCCCCATATTGGCAGTATTTGAAGCACCAATATCAGTGGATTGTACCTCATTATGTACCTCCTGTGCATCACCCATGTTACACATGCAAAGTGGAATTGGTACCTCAGAGATGGCTGGTGTGGTGGTAGAACCGGATGGTTGTGATGAAGGTGCTGCAGAGGAGAGATGTGCCATAAACATGGTCTGAGCAGTAGGTTCGTCATCAACATTAGAGTCGAAGGCATCACAGTTATCAGCTTGGAATATGTTGGGGTCATTAAGAGCCATATCATGAACCGGTTGATCATCAACATCCACATCAAACGTGTTTCCTTCATCTCCAGCAAGAAACAGTAGTGCCTTTTCATCCAAAGCAGCTCCATTCTCCTGTGCTTGCATCAACAGCATTTTATCTTTGAAGTAATCAGAGTTTTGTGGACGCTTGGGTTGAGTACAGCTTCTTGCTATATGTCCCATTCCTCCACAGTTATAACACTTAGGTTGTCTAGCTTGTCCCTAAATTGCATTCACCACTCTATTTGTCACATTCCCATTAGCAACATTCCTTTGATTCAAGTTCTATCTACCTTGCACATTCTGAACTACAACCCTTCCATCTTCTACGATTGCCTGATTGCGTGGGTTAGATGAAGTCCGTAGTTGGTTGTTAGTTTGAGGAAGTGTTGCTCTGAATTTTTGGACGAGCACAGAAACTTGCTTAGAGAGATTATCAATCATCATGTCAGTGTGGGAGTATCCAGAATCCAGATGAGTGTTCATAGCAGATGGTGAGGGTATTGATGATTGACCAAGTGTTGTAAGTGACAAGGATGAAGGATGATGCTGTGGAACTTGATCATTAGAGGGTTGACTGATCTACTGAACATTTGAAACAAATGCGAGAGAATCATTTGTTGCCGTAGGATTGAGTTTTTCCCGCATTAACCGATCATAAGGAGCATGCTTTTCATGTTGTTGGAGATAAGCATACAGTTGTTCATGATTAGTATCTCTAAGACCTTTGTTGAGTTTAACAGACGTAACAAACCTATCCCATTCAGGTGCCATGTTATTCACAAATTTGGAGTTAAGCTGAATGTTAGGCATTGTCATCTTAATGATCCTCATATCATTCACCAGCTTGTGAAACCTGGCATAGTAGTCAGTGAGGCTTTCACTTGGATTCATCTTGAAGTGCTCAAATTCATCATACAACTGAGACTCACGATCTTCTTTGGTTAACTCAGACCCAGCAAGAAGCATTTTGAGATTATCCAAAACTGCTTTGGCTTTTGTGTTGTAATTAATGAGCTTGTAGACATCTTTAGGAAGCCCTTTAATAACAATGTTTGATGCTCTAATGTCAGCATCATAACGTTTCTTTTGTTCATCAGATAGATCACTGTAGGTGCGTGGTCTGTCTGGTCCAAGAACAACAGCTTAATTCTCAATAGTTGCGACAGTGTCTCTAGTGGTGCCCATTTGAAAGGGTCCTTCATCGATAGATTTCAGAATGTTGACACCGTTCTCTTTCCCCAAACAATAGAGTCGAATTCTTTGTGCCCATGATTCATAATCGGTTCTATCTAGCATAGGACGACGAGTGTCAGACCCTGCCGCTTGGATGTCATCTGAAGAAGTACTTGCCATGTTGTAGTTAGTAATTAAGTCTTAGTGTAAGGTTTTGATCAAAATGTAATACATGTTTAGTCGCAACAAGTCAAATTATAACCGATCAATGTGTAATAAGTCAAGTCGTAAGAGTTAACTCACAACGACAAATTACAATTGAATTAGTTATAACAACTTAAGTCGCAACAGATCACAAATCACAAAATTGACACAGTACCAAATCTCTAACACTAGCCAACAATTCAGTGATCAGACAAGTCAACGAAGTTACAATTCTAGAGCAACTCGATAGAATTCCCAAGTCACTGGATAACCAACTCGCTGAACCTTAACTTGCTAAAGTCATAACTCGCTGAATTGGTAACTCACTAAGGCACAACTCGCTGAAATGGTAACTCACTGAAACATAACTCGCTAAGTCTCAACTTGCTAATATTACAACTCGCTAAACTGTTAACTCGCTAAACTTCAACTCACTGAAAAAGGTAACTAGCAAGAAATCACAACTCGCTAATGACAACTCGCTGAACCAGAAAATGACACACCTGACAACTCGTTGTCACAAGAGACAAACAAGTCGCTTTCCAGTGATTTATCTGTTTTACCTAAAATAGTAAAGTGGTAACTCGCTAAGTCCAACTCGCTAAACAGTATCAACAACTCGCCGGTCAACAATGCCAACTCGCTACTAAGATAATACTATCGAGACCCAACTCGCTACTATGAAAATGAGTAATAACTTCAAGAAACACCCAACAAATGATTGATTCACCCTCACCAATTGAAGAAGTAATCATCTCAAACACGTCTAAACCCAAACGTACAACAAAAACACAATATACAACCACAAATACGATCAAACAAGAGAGTTTTCTACTAACACTATTCGAACCAAAACTAAAACTACAAAACCAACCATAAATCGGAGAATACACTATCCCTAAGATGTAACCATGGCTCTTGATACCAATTGTTGGTTACTAAATATCATAACAAGGTTAGTTTTGTGACTTATGGATCGAATACTATATGTATTTTAGAGAGAAGTTAGAGAGTGAAAGTGTAGAGAGTTGGGAGCCTTGAGAGAAACTAGAGAAATGTTTATTTCCAAATGAAGGTCCAACTCTCTCCCTTGGTGGGAGAGGGGTATTTATAGTTATTACAAAACGCCCTACTCTCGGGCTGTGGATCGGGTGTACAGTGGGTAAAGACCCGTCCTTCCTCCACGATGTTACTTAAACTAAACTAATATTAACTAATGATAGTTACGACTACGAGCTAACATAATGCTAATAGATACTCGGGGTGACCGAGTCTTTCAAATGAATAATCGTATTCCTAACAGGGGATAAGCATATATTTATTGGATGACTTAGCTTTAGAAAAGGTAATAACCATGGTAGATGGTTTGATTGTGGCAACTAAAAAAACCTTTACCCTCTTATGGTTTCTTAAAACATATATTTTCCTTGGTCTTTCTATTTTACATTGAAGTTATTTAAGATATCCAAATGTGGTCTATAATAACTTTTTTCATTCCTTTTATTTCTTCACTATCTAAGTGTTATAGTATTGTACATTTCATCTAATCACAATTTATATCATATTTCACGACATTGTTATATACAGCATCATGATCATCACTGGCTAGCTAGCTGCAACTACAACTCATTTGTGATGCCTGCAGTCCATTGTTATTGATGTCGTTGTTAGTATCATCCTCCTCCTCCTCTGATTGCTTCTCTATTGCGTCCACTTAACCTTATAATTGTCCTTAGATGCTCATACTTGAAACCTATTATTTACATATGGTATGTAAAGTGGATTGGGATGATTGTATTGTTTGGTTTTCCGTGTTGAACGGTAAGGACCCGAAAAGATGATTAAGATCTCGGGTAACACTTAAACAAATCATGTGTGTGATACTGAGTGAGAAATAGTATTTTTCCCAAGTGTCTGAACTTATGGAAGTTGTGTGATGCCTTTTAGAGAGAAATATAGGTTTTAGAGATAAACCCTTGATGGATGATCAACGACTGTGGGGAGGCCATGCATTAATCATCTCATGAGCAAACAAGGAGGACAAGTGGTCTCTCCTCCTTGGCTCATACATAATAGTGCTTGTCGTGCATCCCTACTGTCACATGTCAGATTGTACATCTTAACCATTAGTAACAGTTGAGGAGCAGTGGTCATATGCGTTCAACATCGCCTGATGAGTTTCACCTGGCCAAGTGTGGTATGGCATTCTAGTCGGGCCCCTTATCAAGTGTTTATTGATGGGCCTTGGTAATGGGCTTGATTCTTGCGTATATTTAGTGGAATTGGGCCACTAAAATTGATATGTTATCAAGTCCCCTCAGTATAGTATTATATCATGTACAAGTAATATAATGCTGGACTAATAACTGAGTCCCCCCCAGTTCGTGTCACGCTACCATGGTTTCTTGTCAGGTTAAGTGTTTCCAGGCTATGTTACGTTTGTTTAGAAATAATGATTAGGGTACAAGTTATTTTTCCTCGATCAAGGTTTTTGAGATGTTTTGGGAAAGATGAGCATTTAATGTTTGCGTGAGAAGTGTAGGAAAATACCTTTTGTAATGATTCACTATCTTTGGGATTTGTTGTTTCATTATTGTCTTTTTTACTGCAAACGGCATCATCCTGACATTTATCGAGTGGTTTGTTTGACTCGTCCTTTTGTTTGTACATGACGTCAATGATGACATCAATTGTACTCGCGTTTCTCTAGGGTGAGGCTCACGCTCCCCATTAAATATGTTTTGACCCAATTAGATTTTGCCAAGTGTAACCCGTTGATTTTGTTTTTTGCCTATAAGTAGGAATGTATATAAAGGTTAGTTGTCATTCTTGCATAAGAAGAAATAATTCTCCATTTGTTTCGGGTGTAACTCAAGAACTTGTCATTGCGACATGGGTACTAGTCGAGGTGATGGCGAAGACATTGTTGTTTTTCTCATGTCGTTTACCCATTTGTGGGGGGTTAGATGTTGAGATGATAACTCCTTTTCCATTAACATCTAACGCTATTGTGGGTTCTCACTGAGGCTAGCAGAATCTTCCATGCGGATTTCAAAATAGAAGATGGGGAGAGTCTTAGATCTGACTTTCTATATTCTTTCTTAAGTACCATTAGAGTGAATTTTGTCGTCCTGAAAAATAACTTAAATGTTACACTGTATGCTCAAGGTGAGCTTGGCGACCTTCGGGTGAAACTTAAATGTTTCACCATACATCTAGGATTGTTCGATTTGTCGGCCTTGGATGATGTTCTTCAAGAATGTGCAAATGATGATAACTGGCGTTCACACATCGGCTATACAAATGCCCAGAGGTCAATGAGGAGGACAGCTAGGAATAAGTTGTTACCTGGGCCTTCCTTATCCTGATCGAGTATACCCTTATATGTGTTTTTACCTCTACTTTATTTTGAGGGTTTTTTATGTTGTCAGTTGATTGACTTTGTTTTGCTCTTTCGTACAGTTAATAATCTAGTTGTTGTAGTACTCCTGAAGTGTATCTCAGCTATGTTTGGGGAGTACTTCTTTCTAACGGCCACGGAAGAGGCTTTGCTAACCAGCAATTCCCTTCTTGACATCTGGCGCAACAGTGTATGCCTTAATTACGTCTTGTATTTTGTTCTGTTGCTGGCCAAAATTCCCTCTTGAGTTATCCTCTCACTTGCTCTTGTTATCCGCATTATTTGCTAACTTGGCTTCCTGTCGTACAACTTGATCACATTCCCCTGACTAGTTGGCTGGAGTCCCTAGATATAACGGTCAATCTTCTTGTATTCGGGAGTGACCATAATGGGGCAAAGTTGTGCCAATTCCTGGAAATAGTTAGCGTAAGCAGTGATGTCAGTTCCCTTGACTTACAGGTTCCAGAATTTCACTTTCATCTTTTGCACTTCATTCCTAGGGCAGTATTCCTCGGTCATCATTCTCTTCAACTCACTCCAAGTTGTATCATAAGCAGCATCAAGTCCAACAGACTGTGCATATGCATTCTACCAAGTTAATGCACCATCCAGCAAAGTGCAAGTAGCATACTTCACTTGGCAGTTGTTTACACAGTTGCAGATGTGGAACACAGATTCCATCTTCTCAAACCACCTGGTTAAACTAACCGCTCCTTCGGTCCCCGCTGAAGTTACGGGGCTTGCAGTTCAAGAACTCTTTGTAGGAGCAACCATGAGTTGTCTGCTCCGCTCATCCAGCACTACCACTAGTTCCATGGTTTACACCATTACCGTTGTTACGATTCACTTCATAAACTGCAATAGCATCAGCAATTCGCTGGGCAATGAGTTGCTCAATAACTACTGAATTCAAGGTTTATCTCATTGGTGGCATGTTTCTTCAAAATCACCATAAGTAAAGAAGATTGAGACATATTAAAGATGTGTCCTAAAAAAAGTAGGTGTTTTGAGGCGGCATGTTACAAGGTGATAGGTTAAACTCATATTCTAATTAACTGGCATGTTTCTAGGTGGTGGGTTATGAGGCGACGTAGGTGTTCCAAAAGTATGGGACGAGTGTTCAAACTAGTCTTCAAAGATGGTTAGTAAGGTAATCAAGGGCATCGACAGACTGTGATGGGTTTCAGTGTCATATAAAACAATGTTATGTAAGGTCATGAAAAAGTTTTAGAGACCATTGTGTTACTCACAATGTCTTGGAAACAAATGAGACCATTAAAATGAATAAGCATGTATGAATGCATAGTGCTTATGCACGCGGAATGTTTGTCATGAAATGGCTATAGTCTAGGCCTACTAATGCAACCTAGTTCTCTATAGCCTGAGCTCTGATACCAATCTGTCATACCCCCAAAATGTCGCAGCGGAAGGTAACCGGGGTATGACTTCATAGCACAAAGACACAAGATATAAAGAATGACCTACAAATGAGTCATTTGAAAAAGTACACATTCGATCAAAGAAATAATGTTTTACAATACATAACCCAAGAGTTTCACAAAATATAATGAAGTCCTTGTTTTGCAATCGAACGATAAGTAATGCAACAATCTCCGTCATAATGAAATCTCAAAATGCGACTCTATGCTATGCTTCATGCAATACAACTAGTGAAATCAAGAACCTGAGAAATACATGCTAAAATGTCAACACAAAGTTGGTGAGTTCATAGGTTTAAGTAAAAGTAGCGTGGACCACAAGAAGTTTGTGTGTGACCATTATAACAAACACAATGTCACAAAAAAGATATTACTATTGCATTAAGCTCATGACACCGAAGCCTTAACGTATCTAGTTTTGTACCCTTGCAAGTGTTCCTTCCGTGAACACTCAAGTTCCTCAAATGATTATTCGTCCGTTTGAC
Organism: Artemisia argyi; assembly: GCA_030686995.1. NCBI lineage: Eukaryota > Viridiplantae > Streptophyta > Magnoliopsida > Asterales > Asteraceae > Artemisia > Artemisia argyi. The sequence goes on along the minus strand of CM060705.1, from coordinate 84,118,071 downwards.
ATACCAGACAAGTAGGGCAACTAACCGTATAGGGGTTTCAATCCTATATATATATTTACAACATTTGCGCTTACTACTCAATCAACGGTTCATTTTAGTGGGGACATAATGGAAAGTTGTGTAACTTAGGGAATACGTAAAATTTGAAGTACTTGTGTCTGTAAGTAAAAGCAAGCAATGTATTCTTACCCCCAAAGTATTTCAGAACGAATAGTAAACAAGTAAAAATTTGGGCTACGAAACTCACTTCAAGAAGTGAATATGGGAAAGTTTAACGTAGTTCAACGAACAAGTAATCCTAACCGCGGCCTATATAAATAAGTTGTCTTAGGAATGATACGACATGTACTATATTCATATGAGTTTTACAAAGTTTTTATCACCCTTATATACTTGTAATGAGGTTTTATAAAGTTACGTCAGTCAAAACATTTAAGAAAGTGGATAAAACGCGTTTTTGATATAAAAATCTATAAAAAAAAGGTTGCTGATTTTAGGTTAAACCCGACTTTAAATGGGTGTAACTCCTTTGTTTCTAGCCCATTTTTAATCATTCAAATCTCTAAACGTAGGTAAATATATCTAATTTCAAGAAATCAAAGCCTTGGTTTGTGAAAACATGTTTTAGGTGTCGGTTTATAACCATTTACCACTAATCTGCTGTTATAGAAAAACAGAAACGTTTTCCTGACTTCAACGGACTATAACTCACTCATTTTTCATCCACTTTTCAAAATTAAAATCTTAAATTTCCAAAAATTCCAATTAGAGTTCCCGGGGTGGAGTTTAGGTCTTCCATTTAGGTGTTTTGTGTCAAGTACTCAGATTTGCAATTTTTCTAACACCGGATTTGGTGAAAAATGGTAAAAATACTTAGAAAATTCCAAAAATTATAAAGTTTAGTTAGGAAATACTTAATACCTATATATTTCCTTAGTTCCAAGGAATTTGGGTCAGAATGAATTTAATGTGGTTTTCACTAGTGCATAAGTTGACTGAAAAAGTATAGCAGTTTTAGGGTTTGTTAAACTAAGTTCAAATCAAGTTTCTACACAACAAGCATATAGTGATGACATAAAATCAAGCATGGGATGTTAAATAAGTATGACGATGAGTATTAAATAAGTTTATGAAATGCTTACAAGTGTTGGTGATATTTGGTGCACAAGAACTCTAAGAGAACCCCAACAAAACCCTAAAATGAAGTTCCAAAACCCTAGTTTTTCCTTCGAAACCTTAACCAATTATATCCAATAAAATACTTTCTTTGTGTGTATGAATATTTTGTGAATGAGTGGAAAGAAAGGAGAGTGATGTGTGTTTGATAATGTGAGGAAAATGGCTACAAAGAAGACCCTTTTATAGTGGTATACTTAGAAGTTTGAATAAAGACTTCTTGAGTCACAAGAATGCGTAGTAGCAATTGAGGAAATAGTGTCAAATAGTGTCCTTGTGCAGCCCTAGGTCGTTCATATTGATGTCTCAAAAGGGGGAAAAGAACTTTTCTTGGGTCAAGGTTTTTCCTTGCACAAAATGGGTTGTCTTGGAGGGATAAAGGTGGAAAGTGGTAGTGTAAGCTTGTGTCCACATAGGGGGCTGGTTTTTCATGTGATAAAGGGAGGGAAATTTCAAATTTTGAAGTGTATATGTATATATATTGGTATATAAATGCGAAGGTGGTGAGTTGGGTTGGTTATTGCATGCATGCATGTAACTTAATGCAAGGATGGATGAGTTTCGTAAATCTTATTAAACCAAATGCAAACGACTTATGAAATATGCTCATGAGAGTGTTAATGTACTTAGTTGACGTAGACTAAACTTAGTATAGTGTCGGTATTCATTCAAAGTTGTCTTCCATTTTATGTGGGTTAACCTAACGGTTATACGTCAAAGCAAGAAATCACATGTTCAAAGTAAAACGTTTTAAGTTTATGGTTAAGTTGTCACAGCCAGGGTAGTCACTTTTGACTATAGTGACTCCAACCCCTGTTGGAAATTCTATTAACGACCTGATGGTTGAAACTTCCATGCTAAGCTTTTGAAGCGTTGGCCTTCCTGTTATTGCATTGTCCTTGAATGTGGAATTGTAACGTGATTTTTATAGACAACGGGTGTGTTCTGACTGTGAGATATAAGATAACTACGCCTTCAGGGTAGGACCTTTCGCTTGAAAAATCGATCAGCGGTGTAGTTGGTGGCCTGAGGCCAGACTTGATATGCTCTGGGAGCTTGCTGAAGCAATGTTCGCACATTATGTTGACTGAGCTCCCACCATCCATATATATTTTGACTTTATATGAGGCTATCATTGTTGTGATGACACCAAGGTCACATGATGATATGAAAGTGTCCTATGGAATGTTTTATGACGGGACATGTTGCTAGTCTTCCATAACCTCACTACCTCTTTTACTGCATAAGTGCCATGATTGAATCATGTGTATTGTCCCTCCTGGCTCTTTTGGAGCATTTTGAGTTAATTATTTGATGTTTCCTACCCTGGATGTTCTATCAAGGTATGGATGCTTTGGTCTCTGTGTAATGGCCTGATCCCTGGGGTGTTTTCCCTGAGTTGTTCGGGGTAGGTAAACTAGAGTAACAATTGTGCCTATCTCCTGTGAGTGTTTTAGTGAATATCCTGACTAGGTGCTCTTCCTCAGTGGGTGCTTGAGTTAAGTATAGTGCAAGTTAGTTGCTATTTTGAGGGGATGAGCTAGGTAATGGTGCCAGGGTGTCTCTTTGAACTAGGCTCATGGTTATGCTAACCTGAGGGTTGCTACTGTGTGGTGGTGGGCCCTGACTATTGGGTATATGGATATGCGGGGAAAAAATAAGTAGGTGGGTATGCTTTTACTTGAGAACTAGCCAACCTTCTTTCTTTTGCAAGTTGTTTCAGTTCAGCTGACACGACTGACATAGCCTGAATGTATTACAACTTTCCCCTGTTGTATCATAGCATCCTAGCTTGTGAAGTCATCCACCTAAGATTGTACCCTGGGACCCTTTGAGCTACCCTGACCTCTGTTTTCTTGAATTGGTCTGACTTGCGACGTCGACCTCGGAACTTGGTGTTCTTCATGGGACCATGTGGGTCCCTTTTGGAAGAGTGCTTTATGCAAACTGACATGATCGTTTATTGCATGCATCTCCCCTTTATAGTCCTCTTATAAGATTGTTAGCTGGCTGGTGAATGATATTCAAAAAATCAATTATATAAGTATAAGTAGTATAGTATCGAGGAGATCCGCAAGAAATACGGATCACCCGAGTCGTATCCGTACGAAGGTGTGAATGGAATCAAAGAAATTCGATTCGTGAAAACCGTGTTGTGAAAAGTGAATAGTGAAATTTGTGATCAAGTAATTCAAATAATGACAAACAATCACGAATTATGCAAAATGTACAAGCTATATATGCACTAATGATTAAAATCTAAAAACGGAAAATTAATCGTGAAATTTAAAACGTAAAGTACAAATTAAAACGTAACTTTTAATAAAAAATGATCCTACAAATGTGAAACAATTTTCTAAAAATCTTAAACTAATAAAAAGAATTTTCAGAAAAAGAAAAATATTTTTTGACTTTTTATTTATTTTTATGATTTTATTTATATTTTTGTATTTTCAAATGAATTAAAAATAAAGGAAAATAGAAAAATAAAAGTCAAAAATATAAAATAATTTCTGAAAACTCTAAAATATTATAAAAGAATTTCCTAAAATATTTTTGGATTTTTTATGGCTTTATCTGAATTTTTATTGATTTTTATTGATTAAAAAATATATAAAAATGATTAAAAATTAAGAAAAATAGCAAATCAACTCAGAAAAATCTGAAAAATTAACAGAAATTCTAAAATAATAAAATAAACTTGGAGAAAAAGTTTGAAATCAAAATAAGCTAAAAAAGTGCTAATTCAAGCCAAATCAGCTTATAACAAGTGCTTATTTATAAGCACTTGTGACCAAATTATATTAAACTGAAAACATAGCTATGTTATGCTCAAGTAAGCTCAATTATACTCAAAAATGCTCAGTAGTGTCACAGTATGCAACAATATGGCACAATAAGCAGTTAAGATAAAGCAATTGATTAAGCACAACCAAGACAGATTAAGCTAAAGACTAAGTAGTACTGAAATCAACAATTAGACACTAAATGAGGCACAGATATATCAATGAAACTCAGGTTCAAGCTTAATCAAGCACTAGCAGGCCTAATTATCAAACAGAAATCTTGTTCCAAACTACTAATAAGCAGGTACCAATAAGCAGTACAAAGAAGCTCAAACTGTTAAACCAATGAGGGCAAAAGCAAGATTACCAACCTGATTAACTCTAAAACCTAAAATCCCTATGAATAACAATCATATGATGCTCTAATTTTTACCAAGTTCAGCACCCTGTGGGGCTGAAACTAATGAAACAGTTGACTTATACAATGATACATAACTTTGACTTTAAGCAATTAAAATCTACCACTACTTGTATTATTAAGCTAACTTTAAACTGATTTAAGCTATATTGGTTGATTATGAAACTATAACTATAATTACTCTAACTGTTTTCATGATACTCTAACAGTTAACCAATTTTTATCTCTACTTATGACTTATTAAGAAACTACCTACTGTTTTATGATTTAAACTCACTATTACTACTCTAATGCTACCTATGTGAGACAGAGAATCAACAATCCAACTACAACTACACACAGCAATTGAAAGATCCAAACACCCCCTTATCTAATAGTTAACACTATGAGACCTTGATAAACTCCACAAATCTCTTTACCACAGATCCAAACAGTTTAAAAATTACTATATGAAGCACTAACAACAACCAATAACAACTAGATTTATCAGTAACTCAAAATCACAGATCCAATGTTGCAACAGTTATACTAATATTGCTATATAAAACAGATACCACAAAACAGATGAATCAAATGAAATAACAAGCTCAATTTCTTCAACTATAACTACAACATCAACAGATATGAATCAATGAAACAGTAATTCCCAAATCCAAACCAAACTACCACAGATTAAGCTAGAAACTAGAAATTTGAACAACACTTACAAAGCTTTTCCACCTCAGCAAGAACAGAGGTGGATTCACTATGCTTGCCTATCTTTATGATAGGCAGAGACCTTCCATGTCTGTCTCAGCTTATCCAATACACCTCAGAATCAAATGAATCAAATACCTTTGACTTTTGTTGACTGATTAAGTCCACTTATGAGATTTGAAGTAAAACAGATCTACAATAAGCCACAAAGCTTAAATAGACTGTATGAAAGGTAATCAAGCTTACTTGAAAGTTAACTAAACAAATTGTAAACATATTTCTTTTTTATTTTCGGTTTTTTATATGTTTTTGAAAAATATGAAAAGTGAACTAACAAAGTGAAAGTGATTAAGCTAAATCAAATCACTGAAAGTAACTGAAATTAAGCTAAATATACGATATATGAATACTGATTAACTAAAATAGTAAACAATAAGCTAATATGAATTTGAGAAAAACTGAAATTTATTAAAACTAATAGAAATTCATTACAATCACTAGTCTAATTACATTCTAGAATCAATTTGACAGAGCTTCGCTATAATACTACACTACACACCAATGAGCTTACAAGTGATCCTATTTATAGCTGAGGAGGGGTGAGGGTTCACGGATTGCCAAGCTGGCAATCCGTGTGATCTTGCATTTGTTTAGATCCTTTCAGAGCCCTTGATCATTATCCAATCATTTCCCACTTCATATACACCCTTAGATCAGAATTAATGACGCGTTCGTACCAATAGAGAGTTGCCACGTATAACATTAATGTGTTACTTCACTCTGACACCTATGGCAATCTTCTAGAACCCAATGATTGGACTAATTTGTCCTTACTCGCTGTAATTGGGCGTACGGTCATTTCTAGGGTTCATGGGTAAACAGTAGTTCTGGGTATGGGGTTAATTTTGGGGGCGGGTAAAGGTTTGGTTATTTTATTGGTTTGACCGCTTTGACCTTGACCCGTGGATATGGTGTTGACCGGGATGTAGGGATGGACCGGGTAGGATGGTATAAGGGTGTTGGGCTTGTATTGTTATAGTTTGGGCTTGGATTAGGATTTTGGACTGTTTGGTTTTGGATCCGGTTAAGGAGTAGTATTATTAATTTAAGGACCAAACTTGTAATTCTAAAAATCATAGGGACCAAATCTGTAAATTATTCAAAGTTTCTCCCAAAGGTATTTCTTGACTTTTCTGAATTCTTAAAGGGTTGACTTTGACTTTTCTTCAAATAAATCTCTGAGGGACTGAATATGTCAACTTTCAAAGTGCAGGGACCATTCTTGCCATTTGATCAAACTTTCTCAAAAAGGATGAATCTTGCAAATCTTCAAACTCTGAGGATCTCTTTTGACAATTTGAGCTTAGCTTTGACTTTTGGATACCAACTTTGACTTTCTGACTTGTTCCACTCTCGTGCTCGTTTTTGCCGGTTATTGTTTGTTTTTCATCATTTTGCGAAATATTCGTATCTGCACATTCACAATCATAAAAACATGTTTTCTTTGGCGTTTTGAGTTAGTTTTTGGATTATTTGGTCCTATTTTGGCTCAGAAAAGGTGAGTCAATAAACACTCACCAAAATCCCCCGGACTAAGGTATTGTCGTGCCCTCACGCAATGTGATCAATTCACGCTTTTGGGATAAGTAATTTCATAACTCTTCCTACTGACTTTGTAAAGTAGCAAGGAGGTTCAAAAGAAGTAATAAAATCATTTATTCCCACAAACGCTCTGTTTTCCAAAAAATTTCCTTTATTCTACTTTCATTTCTATTTTTGGACTTTTCACACTTCATACTTGTGACGGTTTGTCGAACTTTCATTATTTTGCAATAATTTTTAGGGTCAACGAGTAGAAACACTTCTCATGGAGAAATGACCGTATGGATAAAAATCGTCATCCTTGATTTTTCACAAGCCCCCAAACTAAGCGTACAAACGAGATCACAGCTTATCCACAAGTTAGATGCTAACACTACTCATAAAAGTTACTTGTGGAAACCTCTTACTCCCATGTCCAAAGTTTTTGTATCTTAATATTTTACTTTTGTTGAGAAATGAATTGCTTCATATTTTCTCGTTTCAATACTTTTTAGTCCGATAGTGATACCAAGTTTAAACGATAAGTAGTTTTTCATTTTTTCTCAAGAACCACTGCAATATAAATTCGGTCCACATCAAGGAATTTTTGGTACATACAATATCGTAGATAAGTTACGGAGTACTACACGTGCACCTCATGTGTCCAATTCAAAATCATCCACATGCTCCTCACGTGCCAACAACTTATATACATTCAAACTCTTATTCATCATAACTTTCACTTTTCACTTTTTTCATTTTTCTCATACTTTTCTCATATTTTTTCACTTTTTTCCTTTACTTTTTTTCTCAACATCAATGGAAGCTTATTGGGTAGCTCCAAAACCACATACATAATCAACTTTTGACTTTTGATTTTTTTTTTTTCATTTTTGCTCTTATTTTTTATGTTCCTTGATATGTACCCAACTTCTAAAGCAAAAATTCTCTTAAGAAAATAAGAAACTAAATATTATCTAAACCTAAATACCACTAATTAACCTAGAACATCTATTATATATCGGTGATGTATTTTATGGGAGTAAAAAGCCACAAGTACCTCTCATGAGCTCTAAAGAGAACCAACTACTCCACGTTTAGCATCTAACTTCTAAATAAACTCTATCATTTCTCGCTCTTCGCATTTCAAGATTCCAAATAATGAAACCAGCGAATACTTAGCCGATAATCAGCCACGCATATGTAAAGTCAATTACGGAAACTTGCAAATTATAGAAGAAGAATTCGTGTTTTCTAGCTCCTGATGTAAAAGACTAGCGAAAGCTTTTAAGCTGCGCATGTATAAAGTCAAGTACGGGAACTTGCAGATTCTTAAGAAAGAATTCGCATTTTATAGCTCCTAGTGTACAAGACTAGCACAAGCTTATATGATTATCATTGGTTAAGGGAACAAGCTAGGGCTCAACACGCCCGGTCAAGTCAAAATATTTATTCATACTCTCGCCAGCTGGAAAGTCAACAAGGTGTCAAAACACTTATTCAAACCTTATTATATTTTTGCACAACTTTTTCACTTTTTCCCATTTTTTGTGCTTTTTCATGACTTTTTCTTTGATTTTTCTTCAAAATTTTCAATTTTTTCAATTTTTTAAGAAAAACGGAGTTGCGAGAGTACACGACATGGTGAAAAATGCAAGGTCAAATCGAATCGAATATTCACCCTCCCCCGGACTAGAATTTAACATTGTCCTCAATGTTTTATGGGTAAAGGCAATCCTAACAAAATTCTAGGGCCATTTATTAATTATGCCAAAGAAAACGTTAGTCGATAAGATTCACGGATATAGGATTTCCAAAAGCATCGATGAATGAAACTTGAGTGGAGGAAGAACATCATGACGAGCACGAGAGTCATCATAAATAGCGGACAATCCTAAACAAACATTCACAAACAACCACGGAACATAAGAGTAGAAGAGGCACCCCCTCCTCACGTTATTTGTTAGAAATAAGATAAGAAGATGAAATGGATAAGCATGGGTTGCCACCCACGAAGCGCTTTGTTTTTTATTTTCGAGTCACGTAGCTTGACTCGATCCCCGAATTCAATCATCCTTGGGGAAAGTTTGGAGATCCAGGACTACCATGGTTGGTACATCCCCTCCGAAGTAATGTTTCAAATGGTGACCATTCACCTTAAAGTTGGGACTACCGGATTGAGCTAACTCAATGGTACCATAAGGGAATACTTGTGTTATGGTGAATGGTCCAGACCAACGGGTTTTAAGCTTACCCAAGAAAATCGTCAAACGATTGTTAAAAAGAAGCACTTGATCACCAACGTTGAAAACGCGGTCTTTAATCTTGGCATCATGAAGTCTTTTAGTTTTCTCTTTATAAATCAAAGAATTCTCGTAAGCCTGATCACGAAGTTCGACTAATTCATTCAATTGAACTTTTCTGTGATCACCCGCGGTTTTGAAGTCAAAATTGGCATGTTTTCAGGCCCAGTAGGCCTTGTGCTCAAGTTCTAGGGGCAAATGACAAGCCTTCCCGTAAACCAGCTTATAAGGAGTACACCCAATGGGTGTTTTGTAAGCGGTCCGGAAAGCCCATAAAGCATCGTCTAATTTATCGGCCCATGATGCACGGTGCTCTCCTACGGTCCTTGTTAATATCCTTTTCAAACCACGATTTGACACCTTAACTTGACCACTAGTTTGTGGATGATAAGCCGTGGAAAGACGATGTGTGACACCATATTTAAGCATAACTTTAGCAAATTGATAATTACAAAAATGGGTCCCACGATCACTTATGATGGCTCGAGGTGCACCAAATCGGGCAAAGAGACTTTTCATAAATTTAACAACTACTCAGGCGTCATTGGTGGGGAGCGCCTTCGCTTCAACCCATTTGAACAAATAATCGACGGCCATTAGAATATACTTGTTTCCTCAAGATGACGGGAATGGTCCCATGAAATCGATACCCCAAACGTCAAAAATTTCACAAACTTGAATAGCATTTTGAGGATTTCATCTTTTTGAGAAACTTTTCCTTGACGTTGGCAAGAATCACATGATTTCACCAATTCATGGGCATCCCGATAAATCGTCGGCCAGTAGAAGCCGGAATCAAAGACTTTCTTTGCGGTGAAGTTGGCACCATGATGTCCCCCCGTGGGTCTACTATGGCATGCCATAAGAATTTCAACGGCTTCCGTACCGTTAACACATTACCAGATCACTTGATCCGCACAAACCTTGAATAAGTAGGGTTCGTCCCAAAAGTAATGTTGAACATCTTTGAAGAATTCATTCTTTTGTTGGGATGACATCCCTTTCCTTATGAAATTCCCCGCAAGGTAATTCGCAAAATCGGTGAACCATGGGGTACTTTGGTCAATTTTAGACACACTCCCAAGTGTCTCGAGAGGAAATTTTTCGGTAATTTCCTTATTCTCGAGAGCACTTTGATGGGGATTCTCAAGTCGTGAAAGGTGATCAACAGCAAGGTTCTCAGCTCCTTTTTTTTTCTCGAATTTCAACATCAAATTCTTGGAGAAGTAGAACCCACCGCATCAAGCGTGGCTTAGCATCTTGCTTTGCCATTAGGTATTTTAAGGCCGTATGATCCGTATACACTATGCTTTTCTTTAGGAGCAAATACGGTCAAAAATTTTCAAAAGCATAAACAACGGCTAACATCTCTTTTTCGGTAGTCGTATAGTGATGTTGAGCGTCATTCATTGTCTTACTTGCATAGTGTATCGGCTAAAAGTACTTATTCTTTCATTGCCCCAGAACTGCACCAATGGCATAATCACTTGCATCGCACATTAGCTCAAATGGTAAGCTCCAATCGCGGGCAACTAAGATCGGTGCCTCCATTAACTTCTTCTTCAAGAAATTAAATGCATCGATGCATTCATTTGTGAAGTTAAACGGAGCATCTTTTTCTAAAAGGTGGGTCAGAGGCCGGGCTATTTTGGAGAAATCTTGTATAAAACGTCGGTAAAAACCAGCATGACCAAGGAAACTTCGGATCCCTTTGACGGTAGTAGGATGAGGTAGCTTAGCAATAACATCAACTTTGGCACGATCTACTCAATCCCAGATTTGGAGATTTTATGGCCGAGGACTATGCCCTCTTTAACCATGAAGTGGCACTTCTCCCAATTTAGAACCAAGTTAGTGTTTTCACACCGTTTCAGCATATTCTTTAAATGGGAGAGGCAAGAGTCGAAAGAATTTCCATAAACGGAGAAATCCTCCATCAATACTTCCATTGTTTTTTCAATCATATCGGAGAAAATGGCCATCATGCACCTCTGAAACGTGCCTGGGGCATTACATAGGCCAAAGGGCATTCTACGATAGGCAAACGTTCCATACGGGCAAGTGAAAGTTGTCTTTTCTTGATCTTGGGGATCAATGTGAATTTGAAAGTACCCAGAAAAGCCATCGAGAAAACAATAGAACTCATTTCCTACTAATCGTTCAAGCATTTGGTCCATAAAAGGGAGCGGGAAATAGTCTTTACGGGTCGCGTCATTCAACTTGCGGTAATCGATGCAAACTCTCCATCCGGTCACAAGTCTCGTCGGTATAAGCTCATTATCTTCATTTTTCACAACAGTGATTCCGCCCTTCTTTGGGATACAATGAACCGGGCTAACCCATGAACTATCCGAGATTGGATAAATCATTCCAGCGTCAAGGAGTTTTATAACTTCCTTTTTGATCACTTCATGGATTTGTGGATTAACCCGTCGTTGTTGTTGAACGGAAGCTTTGTGATTATCTTCAAGTATAATCTTGTGTGTGCAAAATCGAGGGTCAATTCCCTTAATGTCGGAGATTTGCCAGGCAATAGCACGTTTATGCTTCTTAAGCACATCTAAGAGTCGGGTCTTCTCCTCATCTTTTAAGTCTTTCGAAATTATTACGGGCAATTTATTATTTATTTCCAAGTATGCGTATTCGAGATGAGGAGGTAAATCCTTGAGCTCGAGCTCCGGAGGATTCTCAATAGACGGCTTTACTTCTTTTACGTCTGCCATTTTTAGGTCCATCGGAGGGGAAGAAAGAATCGGGTTTTCATTTAAAAGTTTCTCAATTAATGAAATATCCCCCTCCGGATCAAAGTCAGAATTATCAATTTCCAGTGAAATCGAATCGTTTGAAAGACAAGCTTTGATTTCTTCCCAAGCGAGATCACTTCCCTCAAACGGAGTAAGGGAAGGGGAAGAATCGGAGACGGTTGGTTTAGAAGAAAGAGTTGGATTGCCACTCGAAGCATTATTTGTAAAACCAAGAAGTTCTTGAGAATACTCCTCCGTAGCCTCATCAATAATATCGACTCGGTTGACGGAAACATGATCATAATTGGAGGAGTATCTCGCAGTTTGATCGAGATTGAACGTAACAGCTTCATTTCCAACACGTAAGGTAATCTCCTCGTCGTATACATCAATTAAGGCACGGCCAGTCCGTAGGAATCCTCTCCTGATAATGAGAGGAACCCATGGATCCGCATCAAAATCAACAACCACAAAATTGGCAGGGAAATTGAATTTCCCAACATTGACAGAAATATCCTCAGCTATACCAATAGGTCGAGACGTAGATTGGTCGGTAAGCTCGAGAGTCATAAGAGTCGGTGTCAAGTTTGGAAGAGACAACTTTGCCAAATAGACAATGGCATTAGGTTAATGCTAGCACCAAGATCGGCCAAGGCGAAGCATTGAACCATACCCGGAAAATTGCATGGAATAAGAAACTTGCCAGGGTCTTCAAGCTTTTTGGGTAGTTTTTTAAGAAGAACCGCTGAGCAATTCTCATTCATCTGGGTCTTAGGCATTTCAAACAACTTTTCCTTATTATTCAAAAAACCTTTTAACATCGAAGCAAATTTAGGCATCAAAAGTATAGCATCCGCGAGACTTATATCAAAGTGCAATTCTTGAAAAATCTGATAAAACTTTTCCATTTGGTTTTTATCTTTCTCGTGGTGCTTTTGTTTGTTTCAGCGTGACGGATAAGGCAATTTTGTTTTAACAGGAATTTCTTTTTCAGCTTCATAGACGACTTTTTCTTTTCCTTTTGACGGTTGGACCACCGGAGGTTGGATGTCTTCGGTCCTTCCATTATTAATAGGAATTTCCGTATCCGTTGTCACCTCGGGTTCACGGGCGACTACCTTAGGAGGAAGAGAAGAAGAGGCAATCGGAGCCGTTGGTCCATCATAAGAAACACCACTCTTTGTCGTGATCGCTTTATCATCGCCCCTCGGGTTAGCGATCGTATTGCTTGGAAGAGTTCCCGAGCCCGAGGGTCGATCATTTAAACGCTTGTTAATATCGTTGATTTGAGTAGCAAATAACCTTGTTGTTTCATCTTGTTTTGCCATTAAAGCTTGTTGGCTTTGAATCAATTGCTTAATCAACTCATCCGTGGGCGTTTGATTTGGAATAACACCTTGATTTTGATTAAAATTCTTCCCACGGTTTTGAAAATTGCCATGATTCTGATTTCCATGATTAAAATTCCTATGATTACTATTCTAAAAATTTCCTTGAATCGGGGCTTGATTTTGATTTCCCTGAAAATTCTGATTGTGGTTAACACCATGGTTTTGAAAACCTTGATTTGTTCGATTTTGATTTTGATTAACTTGATGTGTACGGTTTTGCACATTGTTGTTATGACTCTGATTTTGAAAACCGGTGGTCCAAGATAATTGCTCGAACAGTAGTTGAGAAGATTTCGATCTCCTTGAAGAGGTGGGTAACTATTGCCACCCATGTTTGCAGCATACACGTTCTCTTGAGCATAAGAACCGGTTGACGGACATTCGTAATACGGATGTGGACAACCACAAGTTACACAACCTTGATTGACAACATTCACTTGATGATTTGGTTTTTCAATAGACATTGCATCAACTTTCTTAGTTAGAGCCACTGGCATACTCATCATTTCATCATTATTTTTACTAGTATTAGATACTTGAGGTTTATTTCTAGACATTCTCACACGAGCCTTATTCTCAATTATCATGAAAGCATCATTCGTGTTTCGAGCCAATAAGTTCCCACCCGCAGCAGAGTTGAGTGAGTCTTGGTCAACATGACATAACCCATTATAGAAAGTATCAATCTGCTGAAGGTCGGTGAACCCATGATTCAGACATTTTTCCAACAAATCTTTATATCGATCCCAAGCTTCGCTGAACGACTCATCAAAAGCTTGTTGGAATCGAAAGATTTGGGATCGAAGATTAGAAGTTTTAGAAGGAGGATAGAAATAATTCACAAACTTGGAAGCAAGATCATTCCAAGTGTGAATCGAATTCGGCGGTTCCTTTTCCAGCCAAGTTCGGGCTGCCCCTTTAAGGGAGAAAGGAAATAACTTCAATTTCACCACATCGTGAGGGACTTGATTCATCCTAATGGTCTCAGCGATGTCGGTGAAATTTCTTATGCGAGCATATGGGTCCTCGTGTTCAAACCCGTGAAAGGATATACTCGAGATCAAGTTGAGTAATCCGTGATTAATCTCAAAATTGGCATTGATTTCTGGAATCACGATGGCTCTCTTCACACCATTTAATGGCGATTGGAGTTGTTCCTCCATCGGACGTGGATCGAAAGCCGGTTGTGGTCCCATCGGAGGGATCACATTGTGTTGAGGACCACCCATCGGCGGGGGTCCATTGTGTTGTTCGTTTTGATTCATTTCCTCGTCGTTAAGGAAATAGACCCGATGATTATGTCGTAAAACCCTCTCGGGGTTTGAGAACGGAAAAGTAAGACTCTCAGAAGTAGAACGGGTGTGCATACACCAAAAACAAAATCAAAAAGAAAAAGAAGAAGAAAAGAAAAAGGAAAATCTTTTTGTATTTCTTTTTTTTTATTTAAACAAATCTCAAAAACTTTTTATTTCTTTTGTTTTTTTCATTTTATAAAACGTTACGTTAATCGTAACCGTTTCCTTCAAAACTACTCGCGACGGAATGGGAAAGAAGAGTATTTCTCTCTTCAGCTAGCATTTTAATGTCTTAGTTTCCGTATTTCCCGCTTATTCGGTTGTAGAATTAAAGTAATCCGATAAACAACTAATTTCACGTTTTTCTTATGTTGTTAGGCTTATTTGGTTTACAACGCCCCCCCCCCTTTCACGGGAGAGTCGAGACTGTAATTTTAATTTTGTATTTTTGTAAACACTTTAGGAAAAGTGTTTTTGATTTTTCTATTTTTATATTTTTATGGAAACTATTCACAAGATAGAGGAAGGCTAATCAAAACACGATTTTTCAAAACGAATATTCAAAAACTCACTTCAACCTTCCCCGGCAGCGGCGCCAAAAATTGATATTCAAAAAATCAATTATATAAGTATAAGTAGTATAGTATCGAGGAGATCCGCAAGAAATACAGATCACCCGAGTCGTATTCGTACGAAGGTGTGAATGGAATCAAAGAAATTCGATTCGTGAAAACCGTGTTGTGAAAAGTGAATAGTGAAATTTGTGATCAAGTAATTCAAATAATGACAAACAATCACGAATTATGTAAAATGTACAAGCTATATATGCACTAATGATTAAAATCTAAAAACGGAAAATCAATCGCGAAATTTAAAACGTAACGTACAAATTAAAACGTAACTTTTAATAAAAAATAATCCTCCAAATGTGAAACAATTTTCTAAAAATATTAAACTAATAAAAAGAATTTTCAGAAAAAGAAAAATATTTTTTTGATTTTTTATTTATTTTTTATGATTTTATTTATATTTTTGTATTTTTAAATGAATTAAAAGTAAAGGAAAATAGAAAAATAAAAGTGAGAAATATAAAATAATTGCTGAAAAATCTAAAATATTATAAAAGAATTTCCTAAAATATTTTTGGATTTTTTATGGCTTTATCTAATTTTTTATTGATTAAAAAGTATATAAAAATGATTAAAACCTAAGAAAAATTAAGAAAAATAGCAAATCAACTCAGAAAAATCTGAAAAATTAACAGAAATTCTAAAATAATAAAATAAACTTGGAGAAAAAGTTTGAAATCAAAATAAGCTGAAAAAGTGCTAATTCAAGCCAAATTAGCTTATAACATGTGCTTATTTATAAGCACTTGTGACCAAATTGTATTAAACTGAAAACACAACTATGTTATGCTCAAGTAAGCTCAATTATACTGAAAAATGCTCAGGAGAGTCACAATATGCAACAATATGGCACAATAAGCAGTTAAGATAAAGCAATTGATTAAGCACAACCAAGACAGATTAAGCTAAAGACTAAGTAGTACTGAAATCAACAATTAGACACTAAATGAGGCACAAATATATCAATGAAACTCAGGTTCAAGCTTAATCAAGCACTAGCAGGCCTAATTATCAAACAGAAATCTTGTTCCATACTACTAATAAGCAGTACAAAGAAGCTCAAACTGTTAAACCAATGAGGGCAAAAGCAAGATTACCAACCTGATTAACTCTAAAACCTAAAATCCCTATGAATAACAATCATATGATGCTCTAATTTTTACCAAGTTCAGCACCCTGTGGGGCTGAAACTAATGAAACAGTTGACTTATACAATGATACACAACTTTGACTTTAAGCAATTAAAATCTACCACTACTTGTATTATTAAGCTAACTTTAAACTGATTTAAGCTATATTGGTTGATTATGAAACTATAACTATAATTACTCTAACTGTTTTCATGATACTCTAACAGTTAACCAATTTTTATCTCTACTTATGACTTATTAAGAAACTACCTACTGTTTTATGATTTAAACTCACGATTACTACTCTAATGCCACCTATGTGAGACAGAGAATCAACAATCCAACTACAACTACACACAGCAATTGAAAGATCCAAACACCCCCTTATCTAACAGTTAACACTATGAGACCTTGATAAACTCCACAAATCTCTTTACCACATATCCAAACAGTTTAAAAATTACTATATGAAGCACTAACAACAACCAATAACAACTAGATCTATCAGTAACTCAAAATCACAGATCCAATGTTGCAACAATTATACTAATATTGCTATATAAAACAGATACCACAAAACAGATGAATCAAATGAAATAACAAGCTCAATTTCAGCAACTATAACTACAACATCAACATATATGAATCAATGAAACAGTAATTCTCAAATCCAAACCAAACTACCACAAATTAAGCTAGAAACTAGAAATTTGAACAACACTTACAAAGCTTTTCCACCTCAGCAAGAACAGAGGTGGATTCACTATGCTTGCCTATCTTTAAGATAGGCAGAGACCTTCCATGTCTGTCTCAGCATATCCAATACACCTCAGAATCAAATGAATCAAATACCTTTGACTTTCGTTGACTGATTAAGTCCACTTATGAGATTTGAAGTAAAACAGATCTACAATAAGCTACAAAGCTTAAGTAGACTATATGAAAGCTAATCAAGCTTACTTGAAAGCTTAACTAAACAAATTGTAAACATATTTTTTTTATTTTTATTATTTTCTGTTTTTTATATGTTTTTGAAAAATATGAAAAGTGAATTAACAAAGTGAAAGTGATTAAGCTAAATGAAATCACTGAAAGTAACTGAAATTAAGCTAAATATAAGATATATGAAAGCTGATTAACTAAAATAGTAAACAATAAGCTAATATGAATTTGAGAAAAACTGAAATTTATTAAAACTAATAAAAATTCATTACAATCACTAGTCTAGTTACATTCTAGAATCAATTTGACAGAGCTTCGCTATAATACTACACTACACACCAATGAGCTTACAAGTGATCCTATTTATAGCTGAGGAGGGGTGAGGGTTCACGGATTGCCAAGCTGGAAATCCGTGTGAGCTTGTGTTTGTTTAGATCCTTTTAGAGCCCTTGATCATTATCCAATCATTTCCCACTTCATATACACCCTTGGATCAGAATTAGTGACGCGTTCGTACCAATAGAGAGTTGCCACGTATACTATTCATGTGTTACTTCACTCTGACACCTCTGGCAATCTTCTAGAACCCAATGATTGGACTAATTTGTCCTTACTCACTGTAATTGGGCGTACGGTCATTTCTAGGGTTCATGGGTAAACAGTAGTTCTGGTATGGGGTTAATTTTGGGGGCGGGTAAAGGTTTGGTTATTTTATTGGTTTGACCGCTGTGACCTTGACCCGTGGATATGATGTTGACTGGGTTGTAGGGATGGACCGGGTAGGATGGTATAAGGGTGTTGGGCTTGTATTGTTATAGTTTGGGCTTGGATTAGGATTTTGGACTTTTTGGTTTTGGATCTGGTTAAGGAGTAGTGTTATTAATTTAAGGACCAAACTTGTAATTCTAAAAATCGTAGGGACCAAATCTGTAAATTATTCAAAGTTTCTCCCAAAGGTACTTCTTGACTTTTCTGAATTCTTAAAGGGTTGACTTTGACTTTTCTTCAAATAAATCTCTGAGGGACTGAATATGTCAACTTTCAAAGTGCAGGGACCATTCTTGCCATTTGATCAAACTTTCTCAAAAAGGATGAATCTTGCAAATCTTCAAACTCTGAGGATCTCTTTTGACAATTTGAGCTTAGCTTTGACTTTTGGATACCAGCTTTGACTTTCTGACTCGTTCCACTCTCGTGCTCGTTTTTGTCGGTTATTGTTTGTTTTTTATCATTTTACGAAATATCCGTACCTGCACATTCACAATCACAAAAACATGTTTTCTTTGGCGTTTTGAGTTAGTTTTTGGATTATTTGGTCCTATTTTGGCTCAGAAAATGTGAGTGAATAAACACTCACCAGTGAACCTTATTTTTCGGTATTTGTCGATCCTTCTATCTGTGAGTGAGGTCATCCACCTGGACAGGTCCGAGGTGGTCATTGGTTACCTCCAAAAGTTTGAGTGAGTTCATAGACATGTTTGGTCAAGAAACTTATGTAAGAAGGAATTTTTTTGGAGTTTTAAAGTGAGAAATGCGTGAAATTTTGTGGCTATTTTGTATCATGTCCCCACGGATGGCGTCTTATTTTCGTATGGTATGTAAATTGGTATTAAGAGTGGATTGGGATGATTGTGTTGTGTGGTTTCCCGTGATGCATTCTATTTATAGAGAGGCATGTAGGGTTTAAATATAAACCCTTGGTGGATGATTAACGACTGTGAGGAGGCCACGCGGTTGATCATCTGACGAGCAGACAAGAAGGATATGTGGTTTCTCCTCCTTGGCTCGTACAAGATGGTGCTTGCCGTGCGTCCCTACTGTCACATGTCAGATTGTATATCTTAACTATTAGTGACTGTTAGGGAGCAGTGGTCCTATGCGTTTAGCATAGCCTGATGAGTTTCGTCATGCCAAGTATGGTTTGGGATTCTAGCCGGGCCGTTATCAAGTGTTTATTACAAGAGATTGATAATGAGTTTGATTCGTATGTGTATTTAATGGGCTTGAGCCATTGAGCCATTAATATTAATACGCTATCACCTATACCGGTCACATAGTCGGTAGTCCATGTGAACCTTATATCAACCATCAAGCAATGTTTGACGTTCGTGTGTTCATTGCGCAAAGATCTTACATAAAGAACCTAATGCATTTTAGTTGAAAAGGTCAAAAGGATATGTTTGACCAACTCAATAAAAGGTGGCTTACATTATTATGCAAGATCTTATAACTCATTTCTAAATGCATACTTATAAACCTAAAAAAAAAAAAAAAAAAAAAAAAAAAAAAAAAAAAAAAGGTTATTAATATGTCCAGCTTTCAACTAGTAGGCTCCCAAATTTGCATAATATCAACGTACCTCATTTGAGGTTTCCTTCAAATACAAATATCCCGTGATTTTTAAAATTATGTAATTATCAAAATTATTTTAAATTTAAAAGCATTTGTGATGGTTAACGTGACCACTATCCACAACTGCTATCAGTCCATCATATGAGTGTCACATTACTATACTTTCTCATAATTACATTATTTACGTCACAATTACCAATCACTTAATAGTTTTTTTTAACATAAAAAGAGGGTCCCACGAGACTCATTAAGCCGAATCAACCACGAGTAGGCGAAGCCAAGCCACAAATTGAGCAAAGTTATGCCAAGCCACCTTGACGCCATTGCGTATGCTATAATTATAAACTTGAGACTAGTGGTAATAACAATTAACTTTATCATCAACATTTCAGCGCCACATCAGTTTCTCTCTCTATAACTAACATTATCAACAACAACAACAACACTCCACGACTCGGTCTTCCTCAATTCCGATTTCTCTAATTTTTTGACAAGGACTCATGATACCGAGTGTCTCTAATAAGGAAAACTTGTGTGTTGCCACCTTAGACCAAGACGCCCCGCTAGTCTAACTTTTTGACCATCCTTTATACAAGAAATGTAAGCATGCAACATTGGTGGAAAGTTGGAAATTACCTGGTTGGTAGATATTTGTGATTTAGGAACCAAATACGAGTAGAGTATTATCTTAACTTACTTATATTGTTTTCTTTATTAATTTTATATATCATTACTTTCATGATTAATTTTATATATAGTCAAAGTGCAATAATTGAATGCATAATGTCATAATTAGTGGGGGAATTTGAAACGTTTTTTTAGAGGGCCTAATTTATTTTGAGGAGGCCGAATCAAAAATTTATTTGTAACATCATCTAAATTGCCCCTAAAACCTGTATAATATTTAGTATTTACAATTTTGGGGCGCCGGGACCCTCCCCTGCCCTTGAATGTTCCGCCCTTAGTCATAATGTGGTATATATGAAATTTTCAAAATTTAAGAAAATGATATATAAAATACTCTTTCTGTCTCAAAATTATTGTCCACAAAATTTAATAAAATTTGAGGCACTTTAATTTTCAACCAATATTCCTCCACTAGATTATCTAATTTTTATTTAATAATGAAAGCGGATAATTAATTTGAGAAATCGAAAATAAGAAATATGGACAATAATTTTAAGATTTTTTAAAACATAAAATAGAAAAGGAAATAAGAAACACATCCTGCTGTATAAAAGGAGAGAAAACAAATGCAGGAGCAGCATTCATCAGCTGGAAATGATGATGATGATCAGAAAAAGGAAACAGAAGACTACTCTTCCTCGCTTTCTTTCCATAAACCATAGGCGAAGAAGAAGACTAGTTCAACATGAGAGGAGGCATAAAAAGTATAGAAAGAAAGAGAAACAAACAAAGGGAGGTGTGATGTGATGGGGACAGTAGTTGTCCTGGTGGCCCCACGTGGCCAATCTCAATTGGCTCCCTTTTTTCTCTATCTACGAATTCCTCAACAAACAAACACACACCGTGTCAGTCAGTGCGTGATATATTTCATATTGTGCCATATATTTTCCTCCTATAAATAATGTGATATTTCCTAGTAGTAGAGCGCCCCTTTCATCTTGGCTGATTACGTGTCACATACTCTTTACTTTCTTCTATTTATTCCATTTGCCCCTATTTCACCGCATCAACCCAACCAACCAACCAGCCCTAAACTCAACGCACCAACCACACACACATCCTTCAATCTTATTCATTCCAGCTTATTGTTGTTCATTGATCTGCTGATTGTGAGTTTAATTGCACCTTTGTTGTGTTTAATTGCTTCAATTTGTTTACTTTCACCTGTTTTCGTCTTAGTTATGATGAATTTGGTTTAGTTGCTGATTTGGTTGATGGATTGTTAAGTTTTTGTATTTGAATGTATGTGTTTGATCAGGTTTTGATGAATTAGCTTTGACTGTTGAATGTTTGACTTTTCTGTTAGATTTTGGGGATTTAGTTAGATTGTGTTTTGTTTGATTGATTAATGCTGGATTGGATTGGATTTGTTTCTATATTTGAGCATTGCTGTGGTTTAATGGAACTTGTTTCGTTAAGTATTAAGTTGTTAGGCAATCCGATACGCCGAAATGTAGATTCAAGTGACGTTTTTTATTCGATTTTTTTGCTTGTACATATGTCCGAACTTGAACATTGTAGTTGCGGTTGACGGCTGTTTGATTCAATGTAGCTGTAATTTAAGTTCGTTATCGCACAGTTACGAATTTAAGCTGAGTTAGGTGGCATTGTGTATGATGCTCGTTAATATCACGAAAGCGTGTTTTTGCATGGCATTTCTTAGAGAATGATGGATTTTGTTTCTGTGTCACGTGGAAAGTATTTTGGATGGGAGAATGAGAAACAGCTATTGACTAATGACGTAATACCCTATACACGTAGACACTAACACACATATTAGATGGCCATTTCTGTTACGGAAACTGCATTTATGTTCGGTTTGTCGCTTACTGATGATTATGTTTACTTGCTATGTCCTGGGAAAGTAATTTGGATGGGAGAACGAGAAACAGGACTATTTACTAGTGACGCAGTACTATGGAGACACGTAGAACGTATTAATTATAGAAATGAATATGAACCTATCTACATTCTCCTCTATATAACGTCTTTTTGTGCCGCACCACACCCGAGATCTCCTCACCACCTTACACTCTTTACGTCACATTAAATTTAATGTGTTTGATTATTCACGTTAAGTTTTTTGCAATATTTCATATTTGAAAACTACTAAGCGAAAATGACCATGTTTTCCGCAAGTAATTATCACAAAAATCTAGAACTATGTTGATTATAGACTTTTGGCCCCTGAACTTTTTTTTTCCTAGTATAATTCAAGAATGCAGTCTATATGTGGTAACAATGAGGTATATAGTTAACATTTGTTAGGTTAGACGACTTCTGTTATTGAGACGTGCCATGTCTACTAGTCCTTCCATTTTCAGTCTAAAATGTTTTCCGTTGTTATAATGAAGTATATGTGCAGAAAATTGGAGGTTAAACACATGAAGGCACGCGAGTTATTGATGTAATCCTAGCTATTAAATGGAACATCGTGATCCCAAGATGAAGACTAACGAATCATCAAATAATGATGTTATAAATGGAAATTGGGTTTTGAAGCGCAAGCGGAAAAATATTGGTCCAGTCAAGCCCAATGGCAACAAAAAAGAAAACTCTTCGGATGCAAAGACTCTGTCTAAATGCAACTTAAAAAAAGAAAATACTTCGGATGGCTCTCTTTCCAGAAAGAAAGGAAATGATGGGGTGAGTTCACTTCCGCATATTCTTAAGCTAAAAAGTTACGTTTTACTTACTTGCGGGCTAACTTTTTAATGTGTTTTTATGACAGTCCTATTATGAATGTGCCGTCTGTGATCTTGGTGGTGACTTACTCTGCTGTGATGGATGTCCCAAAACGTATCATACCGCATGCCTCAATCCGCCCCTTGAGGTTTGTATATTTCATATGTGCCAATGCCTTTTTTATAATGGTTGTTTTAACGGAACATAGTACGTTGAAAATTATAATCCAATTAGCTTTTTTTTTTTTTTTTTTTTTTTTTTTGCTTTTTTTTTTCTTCTTATTTTTAGAAAATTCCAAATGGCAAGTGGCAATGTCCAGACTGCTGCCCAGAAAATAAATCAGTTGAAGTGAGCAACAAAGTGGACCCTTCGTCAAAACGAGCAAGAACGAAAATTAAAATTAGCTACTCTGGCAGTAAAAACAAATCTGAAAATACCGATAATGCATCTCGAAATTTAAGGAGCACTGATCTTGGGAGTAGAAGGTCATCAAGAAAAGCAAAATCGTTATATAAGGGTGTCTCGAAAGTGGAGGCATCATCTATAGATGGATCTCCACAAAGGAGTTCATCAGCTTCGGATCTTAGAACTGAAGAACAGACTGATTTAGAAGAAACGAAGTCGAGCTCTCTATCAAAGGTCACGGAGATGGAGGAAAATGACAAAAACCCTAAAACGAAGCGTGACAGAGATCGATCTAAAGGAACGAAAGTTGTTTCTAGTTCAGAGGTTGCATCTAAGAAAAGAAAATACAATGCTCCTTCCGACGATGTCCGAAAGAAGTCTCGGACTGATAAGAAGATGAATGGCGGCGAAATTTCTCGAAAACAGGATAAAGTTAATTTGGAAGATAGTGGAAAGAGTAAATCTCAAGGAAAGGGGAAGTCGGTTAAGCATGGAAAGACTAAATCTTTGTCAAAAAATGACATGGGAAATAAGATACGCGATGTCCGGTCGAAAGATAAGGTATAAAGTCCTAAAAGAATATGGTTTTTTCCTTATCGTATTTGTTGTGTTCGTTTTGATAATTGGTGTTAAATCGAAGTAAACTGGTTATCTATAAATTGTTTCTATATTACAAAATGGCTCTTTTTCCGGACTAAACCTTTCGTGGTAGGATTTCTAATATGCACTGCGTTTTCTAACAAGCAGATGGAACCTGAAGAGGGAGCAAAATCGTCACATAAATCACACAAGGCACAAAAAGCAGACTTGGTCAAACATTCAGATCATTCTCAGGACAGTATGCAACAGGTAAATTACTCCAAAAGGGGCCTGCAATTAATGGGCTGCTCGTATTTAAAAAAATTTACTGACGACGAAAGCATATGGGACCTTAACTTATACATGGATTAATGGAATCTTGATCCTATTACGCGAAAAGTACGCCAATGCGTACTATACATAGACCACAGAACTCTTATTAACGTATATATATCTGTGTATTTTCTAGGTTGATCGAGTTTTGGGTTGTCGAATTCAAGGAACCGAAAGAATATCTGCAGGTTCTGTAACAGAGGCCGACAAACTGGCTTCTGAGAGTCTCATGATTATTGACAATGAAAATGAAGTATCTGAGAAAAACCCAAAAACTTCCGTTGTGGAAGATGCTGAAATCCTGGCCGAGGGCACCGAGAATGTTAATAACAGTTCTGATCAAATTCTTATTGAGAATGATTCAGAAGTAGAAAAGACAAATGTATCTGTGGTCAATGATTGTACTGAAGACAACCCCACGAATTCAACTAGTCAACACACGAAGGATCCTGGTTCTATAGCAACAAATGGGACGAATAAAAATGCTTCCCCGTTGAAATCAGATGATTTGGCAAAAACAACTGAAGAGATTCCAATTGGAGACAACATTGATGTTATTATTAATGATGAGAAACCGGAATTAGAAAAATCTGCAAATTCTAGCAAATCTTCATTAAAAAACGATAACATAGGAGCATCATATGAGTATTTGATTAAGTGGGTGGGCAAATCTCATATACACAATAGTTGGGTATCTGAATCTCAGTTGAAAGTTTTAGCCAAGAAGAAATACGACAACTACAATTATAAATATGGAAAGACGCTAATAAATATATCTGAAGAACGATGGAAGGTACCACAACGGGTGATTTCACTGCGTTCATCAACCGATGGATCAACTGAAGCTTTTGTAAAGTGGACCTGTCTTCCTTATGATGAATGTACTTGGGAAAGAACGGATGAGCCCATAATTGCAAATTTTTCTCATCTTATTGATTTATACAATCAGTTTGAATCCCGAGCAGTTGAAAAAGATGCTATCAATGATGAGGTTCTGAAGGGAAAGGGTGATGTAGTTACTCTCACCGAGCAGCCTAAAGAGCTAGGAGGTACATTGTTCCCGCATCAACTTGATGCATTGAATTGGTTACGCAAATGCTGGCACAGGTCGAAAAATGTGATACTTGCTGATGAGATGGGGCTCGGGAAAACCATATCCGCTAGTGCATTTTTATCATCATTGTGCTTTGAGTTTAAAGCCCGATTGCCTTGTCTTGTGCTGGTTCCACTTTCTACAATGCCTAATTGGATGTCAGAATTCTCGCTGTGGGCCCCAAACCTAAACGTTGTGGAGTATCACGGTTGCGCACGAGCACGGGCATTAATGCGGCAGTTTGAATGGCATGCAACCGATACTCGTTCAAATAAGAAAACAGCTAGTTACAAGTTTAATGTACTTCTAACTACATATGAAATGGTTCTTGCTGATTCGGCCCATTTACGTGGAATTCCGTGGGAAGTTCTTGTGGTTGATGAGGGTCATCGTCTTAAGAATTCAAGTAGTAAGCTTTTTAGCTTACTTAATACTTTTTCCTTCCAGCATCGTGTGCTATTGACGGGTACGCCCCTCCAGAACAACTTAGGGGAGATGTATAACTTGCTTAATTTCTTGCAACCTGCTTCCTTTCCTTCTTTGTCTTCATTCGAGGATAGATTTAATGATCTTTCGACTGCTGAAAAGGTTGATGAATTGAAAAAACTCGTTGCTCCACATATGCTTCGGAGGCTAAAAAAGGATGCTATGCAGAATATACCTCCAAAAACTGAGCGGATGGTTCCTGTCGAGTTGTCCTCTATCCAAGCAGAATATTATCGGGCAATGTTGACAAAGAATTATCAGGTTTTGAGAAACATAGGGAAGGGTATTCCTCAGCAGTCGATGCTAAATATTGTGATGCAACTGAGGAAAGTTTGTAACCATCCTTATTTAATACCTGGAACAGAACCTGAATCTGGGTCGGCTGAGTTTCTTCACGATATGCGTATCAAGGCATCAGCTAAGTTGAATCTGTTGCATTCTATGCTTAAGATCTTGAAAAAGGAAGGTCACCGGGTCCTCATATTTTCACAGATGACAAAACTTCTAGATATCCTCGAGGATTATTTGAACTTTGAATTTGGACCTAAAACATTTGAGAGAGTTGATGGTTCAGTTTCTATTGCTGATCGGCAAATGGCAATTCAACGCTTTAACACAGATAAAAGTCGATTTGTCTTCCTGTTATCTACTAGAGCTTGTGGACTTGGCATTAATTTGGCAACTGCTGACACCGTCATAATTTATGATTCTGATTTCAATCCACATGCTGATATACAGGCAATGAATCGTGCCCATCGAATTGGCCAATCAAGTAGGCTTCTTGTATACAGACTTGTTGTTCGGGCTAGTGTTGAAGAAAGAATCTTGCAGTTAGCAAAGAAGAAATTGATGCTCGATCAGCTTTTTGTAAACAAATCTGGATCTCAAAAGGAGGTCGAGGATATCTTAAGATGGGGAACCGAACAGCTTTTTAATGATTCTTCCACACAAGCTGGGAAGGATGTTGCTGAAAATAATGACAACAAAGGGGAAGAAATTGTAGGTACAGAACACAAGAGTAAGAGACGAACTGGGGGTTTGGGGGATGTGTACCAAGATAAGTGCACGGAAGGGAGCTCCATGATCGTGTGGGATGAAGCTGCTATTTTAAAGTTGCTTGACCGGTCAAATCTTGAATCTGTTTCAACTGAAAATACTGAAGGTGATCCAGAAAACGATATGCTTGGCTCTGTGAAGGTACACTTTGTCTTTATTGTGTTTACGTAAGGTATATGAATTTTATGATCTTATTAATGATTTTTTTTTTTTTTTTTTTTTTTTTTTTTTTTTTTTTTTTTTTTTTTTTTTTTTTTTTTTATTGTGTGTTCAACTAGGCTCTGGATTGGAATGATGAAGCAACTGAAGAACAAGGTGTAATGGAGTCACCTGTGGAAGTAACTGATGATGACACTGCCCAGGATTTAGAAAAGAAAGAGGATAATTCAGGAAATGTTGCTGAAGAAAACGATTGGGACAGGCTTCTTCGAGTCAGGTAATGTGGTGTAATCAATAGAACATATTATAGTAATAATTAGTGATCTATTAGTGTTTCTTACGCAATTATGTTATGGGTTTATAGATGGGAAAAATACCAAACTGAGGAAGAAGCTGCTCTTGGTCGAGGAAAAAGGCAAAGAAAGGCTGTTTCATATAGGGAAGCATATGCCCCCAAGCCTATGGATACACCTGAGGTATCTTTTTTTCTTTC
Organism: Artemisia argyi; assembly: GCA_030686995.1. Classification (NCBI taxonomy): domain Eukaryota; kingdom Viridiplantae; phylum Streptophyta; class Magnoliopsida; order Asterales; family Asteraceae; genus Artemisia; species Artemisia argyi. The sequence goes on along the minus strand of CM060705.1, from coordinate 84,090,652 downwards.
TCATTTGCAATATATTGTTAGTGTATCAGTTCCATTTTTGTTCATCTTTTCCTCAATGATACTTTCATAAGTTGCTGATTCACGTTATAAATGTGGGAATCAATCACTTCAGCATTGAAATACTCTCACATCTGGTCGTGGTAGTCTATTTGTTGAATTAGTAGAATTGGGTGTGTGAAGTTTATTACATTCTAGGTGTGAGTCAGGGAAAATAGCCTCGTCACAAATTGCAAGTAAAAGACTGACAAGCCTAAAAGCATTGAATTACCCCTTTTGTAGATTTTGCTTCGACAATGAGTCAATGACTGTTTGTTTATTATTGCAGAATGGTGGCAATGACGAGCAAGAACCAGAGCCTGCACGTGAATATACACCAGCTGGACTAGCTCTCAAAACTAAGTAGTGAGTTTCATGTCTCAGTTTGAACTCTGTTGTGTGATTATTTAGGGTCTCAGCCCCTTCTTGAAACCTAATTTGAGAGTTTTACTAATTACAAGTAGTCATTTTATCTGTGATAGAGTATATATTATGCAGCACTGTAGTTTTATACACATGGTATCCATGTCATCCTTTACATGCCATTTGTATTGGTGATAATTATGACATAGCACCCTAGTATTCAGAAACATTACTTAAGATTTTTATATATTGGCATTTGGCACTGCCCCCTTTAAGTAAGGCATCTACAACAAGAACTATCCACCATCTATCCTTTTGTTTCTATCAACCTGTATTCCTTGAATAACTAGAATTTTCCAAACACGCAAAACTTAAAATTATTGATTAGTTCTTTTTAAAGGCAATGATGACATACCGCTAGGCCAAAGGTCCTTTGGTGATATATGATTACTAGAAGTATGTCAAAACACTGTTTACCCCATTATTACAAGCTACAACTATTTATCTGATAAAGATTATCCTATATCCATAAGCATATTTAAAAATGCATATCCAAACTCCCGCTTAATGTTTCATTTACTGGTCCCGTTTGTAAAATGGAAATTGTATGTTGAAATATTCTAAACTATTGTTATAACAGTACTAAGCTTCGAGCTAGACAAAAACAAAGGCTGATTCAGGCGAAAGCTATCAGAGAAGCCCTTCTCGCTGAAAGTCTAAAGAGAGAAGATCCAGGCCTAATGTGCAAATCAGACCAACCAATAGAAGACAAGACAACAGATGACAAATCAACGAGCAAGGTACCCAACCATAAACAGTCACTCATATTTTCTTATGAAACACTTTGACCGACCAAATTCCCATTTGCAGGTGCAACATAGAAACGCGGTTCTTGGACTATGTGCTCCAAATGCTAAGCTACTGGAGTCATCTTCCAAGTCTTCTAGCAGAAAACACAAGCACGCGACAGGACTTGAATTCCCTTTTCACCTGGCGCCTTTGCCCACGACCTCCAATGATATGGATGTCAAACCTCATGGAACCATAGACCCCTTGTCTGATACACGTGTACCTCCTCAATTTACCTCAGTATGCTTTCTTTTACACAGACACCATTTGACCAATTTTCAAGCTGTTTTTTTTTTGGGTCTAATTATTAGATTAAATGATCTTGATCTTCTTGCAGCATGTTCATGGTAAAGGGGTGGAGGCTCCAGAAAGCTCCGGGGATGGTTTATCTCATTCTCATGAAAAGATGATGTTCTCCAGATTACCGTTTGATGAATCGTTGTTGTCCAAGTTACCTTTTCCATTAAAAAACCTTGGTCAATTCCAACCAGGCTTTTTTCCAAGCTTGTCTTTAGGAAAAACGATTGGAGAATCAAGTGCACCTCTTCAAGATTTCAGCGCAATTCCGTTCTTGCCAAATTTTAGATTCCCTCAGCAAGAAATGGAAGGTATGCCTCTCCAGATGTTAGGTTTAGGTCAGATGCCGCCCTCGTTTTCCTCGTTTCCTGAAAATCATAGGAAGGTTCTTGAGAACATAATGATGCGAACCGGATCGGGATCAGGGAACTTACCAAAAAGGAAGCTTGTGAAAGATTTCTGGTCGGAAGAGGAACTTGATTTTCTTTGGATTGGTGTTCGTAGACATGGCCGGGGTGGTTGGGAGACCATGCTGCAGGACCCGAAGCTTAAATTCTTGAGATTTAGGACTGCTGAAGATTTGGCAGCAAGATGGGAAGAAGAGCAACTCAAGGTTTTGGATATACCAACTCAAAAGCAAAAATCAAATGTTACAAAATCTGGGAAATCTCCATCATTTCCAAACATTTCTGATGGAATGATGAAACGGGCATTGCATAGAAGTAAATTTACAGCTGCTCCTCAAAGTCTGCCGACTCATCTAATGGATATGAAATTAGCTATGGACGGTCCCTCCACATCTAGCTTACAGCATATGGAAAATCCAGATCGACGTGTATTTCATCATGAAAATCTACCACCAATCCCACCATGGATTCGTGACACGTTTCGTGCACACTTACCTGGAGAATCATCGACGGAACAGGTTCCTCCACATTCTTCTGGGAACACGAGCTTGAAGTCTCTTGATTTGAATGGGTCAGGAGTTCATGATGTAAATGAACGTTTCAAAATACCAAATTTTGTTAATAACGAGTCTCAGTCAGGAAAGAGGGGCAACCTGAAGGAGAAAGATGTGATTAGTGGGAGTAGTTCTTCAGAGAACAAACTACCTCATTGGCTTCGGGAAGCTGTAAGTGTTCCTGCTAGACCCCAAGAACCCCAATTGCCACCTACTGTCTCTGCAATAGCACAGTCTGTCCGTTTGCTGTACGGAGATGAAAAACCGACCATTCCTCCATTTATTGCTCCTGGCATGCTCCCTTTGCCGCCACAAGATCCTCGCAGGATTTTGAAGAAGAAGAAAAGGAGCAGCAGCTCACATGGGTTGCTCCACCATCAACCACCACCAGATAGTGAACATGGCGCTTCTACTTCCGGAAGTAAGGCAGCACCTCCACAATTACAATCAAAATCAGAACCATCTTGGACTGAACCGGATCTTAATGCACCACCACCAGTCAACCAAGATATGACCGAGTCACCACCAATTCCAGATTTTGAACCTGAAACAACTAAAGCCACTCCAATGGCAATAGATTCTGAACCAGAGGAGATAGCGACCGAGGACTCGGACAAGAACCAATTGGATTCAACGATTCAAGATGTTTCGTCAGAAAGTACTGTATCGGATCATTCTGCTAGTGACAACGAATCTTGATGAGTTCAGCCCTATTTTTGTAGGCATATGTTTCAGTTTAAGTAGCAAGATATAGGATTTTGTTTGTAAAGTTGTGTAACAGATTGTTGAAATATATGATCCCGCCTGTAAACTGTACATTGGCGGATTTCAGGAAGGAGGTGTTTTGCACTGGACATGCATTTGTAATCGGAAAAAGTTAGTTGTTTGTTTAGAAACATATATTATTAATACACAATGATTTGGAATGTTTAATCTTTTAGTTTTGACACGATTGCATGTTTACAAAGGTTCCACAAAGATATAACCTTGTTCATATTTCCTGTAGATATCTACTTACAAAAGTCGTTCGAGCTCATACAATATGATTACCAAAAGGAAAAATAGAATGTAATTTATATTAAGAAAAAATGAAGCCGTGTTACACAAACACTCTCAATCTCAGTAGAACTATATTCATACAAATTCTCGTAAGATATCCTGTATCAAGAAACTAAGATACCAAAAAAAGAAAATAAAGAGATCAAATAACTAGAATGTGATTTCACAAGGCGCATGGAATGTTCTACCACGACAGATTGCTTCAAGATTTTCTCCAGCGTATGAAACAAGTGGTGAAACCTCAACACCTGCTCGCAATACAACATCAAAAAAATAAAGATTAGACAAATAAGCCTCCCAAGACTTCATGCAGCATTCTTGACATATTCTGACGTTCAATATTTTAGATATTTGACTAATAGCCACATATATTCTCGTTTATCCACAAAAACTGTAACAATTTAGGGCATCCCATTGATATTTGTGGATTTAGGTACATAAGATTATCCTATTTTGTCAAGAGTAGTATTTTAGACATCTACTAATATAACATGCTGCCAAATTCATCAAATACGGGAGTGTTATTATTGAACTTCATGTAGCTGTGCATATCCATTCTTATGGGACATGTAATTATTTTCATAAATTATAGGAGTTACAATGTTTGATTGTGAAATGTATATTTACCAGTTGAATATAAAGGCACTGAATGTGTTAAGAAGCCGCCTGCTGCAACAACCCAACGTGTATGCAGACGGAGAACCAGTAGCCGAGCACTGTCTGGAGTATCAAAGTTTGAACCATTTGCATTTTTCACAGGAGCAAATTCTTCTTCACGTAACACCTAATAAGAGAAATTTTTAAAACCTTTCCTTCCATTAAATTATAAAAAAGGAGAATAAAAAGATCACCTCATAAAGTGCTGTTGAAGGTGCATAGGGAAATGCATCAAATATGAATTGTTCTAGTTTGTATCCAACCATTTGTCCATGGATTGAGGGAATTTTCTTCTCCGCAAGATGGTATCTGTCAATTATTCATATTTATATTTTAACATAATCAATTCAAAAGTTTAATCTACTTTATAAGTGAATATACTAACATGCTGTCTTTTTCAAGATTATTTGCAACTTGGTTCAGGAAGTCCAGAGTGAACATATGGAGGCAAACCTGAAATATGCAAAAAGCATTTCAGTCAGAATTTTACATAATAGTAAAATTGAGGAAGTTACAGATAAAAAAGGAAATAAAAAGTACAGGGGGATGGTAGACTATACATTACTCCAACAATAACGAAGTCGGCCAGTTCCTTGATTAATTTCACTAGCGAGTGACTGATCTAACTCGCTATATTCAACTACAGTCACAGGTCCTCCTTTACCACGCCGTACAAATACACCAACATTCTCTTGAGGGTATGCCTGTAATTAGGCCATGAACCAATTAAAATTTTACATTTTTGCCGATTTTTCTAACAAATGAGTATGTAAAGAACTCACCTTACGGACAACTTTGGCAGCTGAAGCTACACCCTTATCAATGAAATAGCCCAAGAAAGTAGGATCACCAACACGAACCAGAGCATTATCAACTCCGTAGCAATCCAAATATTTGACGCCTCTGGAAGACATATGTTCTAATAGTCCTGAATACTTTAATGCTGAAATTGAAGTAAAAACATATATATTAAAATAATAATAATGATAATAATAATACTATTCAGATAGTAATTATGCTACATAATTATTTCGTAAATACATACCTGAATAGACCCCACCATTCCCGTCGGGAGCTTTTGCTACCTGGAATGGAGTTTCCATGATAAATCGACCGTCCTTTGAAACACAAGGTATTGTGCCTTGTGAGAAGAACGTAATCTGAACCAAATAAGTTTCAAATATAAGTAAATGTCATATGTGTCCAACAACAAATATTTAGCTTCAAAAAATTTAAAATATAAAAAATAACTCGCCTGATCAGCTTCGAGACCAAAATATTTGTGAGATTTGAAAAAGTCACGTGTGGGTCCATCGGTAAATGGGCTGGTCATTATGTACCAATGTATTGGCACAACATTAGCAGAACCTGCTTAAACGTTAAAAAACAAACATATTAAAACACCATTAAATAGATGTGTACGCTTGAACCTAATTTACATGATCAAACTCACCCTCGTTTGTGGATTGAACTGCTAATCTTTGAAGACAGTGGATTCGCTCAGCCTGGATTTGAAAAAGTGACTTTCCTGATGGAAGCCCAATATCTAGTATGAACAGAAACAATGACATTACAAAACGGTATTTGATGAATGTAGAAAATACAGCAAAAATGATCAATTAAGTATAGTCTACCCATGTTAACTGGTATTATAGTAAATACACCAAGAAAGAAAAACAAACGTGAATCACATGTAAAACACTTACTAAAACATCCTTTGGGTTCATTACTTCCAAGCCGTGTTCCCTGCATTTACAACTTAAATATAAGGAAGATAATTCAAACAAAAAGAAGATACTTATCAATATAATCATGAACATTCATCAAAGAGTGAAAGGTATTAAAAATGTAGCAATGAAATGTCCTTTATGTTTTATTACCTTTTATTCTATTAAAGGTGACTTACTATTTACTTTGATTATCATCTTATATGTCATGTGTATAGATAGATATTCTGGTAAGCAAAGTTCACTTCAAATCACATTACCATACATTTTACTGACCCACACTTTTTTTTTATACGTTCTTATGCCTAGTAAATTATGTGAAAAACATTCTTATGCCTAGTAAATTATGTCAAAAACAAAATCACAACCCAAATAATGAAACTTTATTAATATGAACATTGAACATCAACTATTCATTCACTATGCACTTTTGTAAAGCATAATTTGCTTTCCACAACCTTTAATCATGCACACGGATTCATTATAAAGTTGTCATTAATGGGCATCTTAGAAGCCAAAAAGCAAAAGGAAACATCATATAAATATATAATTGCAATTTCCCTGTACGTGTTCATGCATGTTTAGCCAAATTAAGTAGAAGTCTAGACAAAAAGAAAAAGAGATTCATTGTATAAAATCATTTCGAATATATTCAAAAAAGCTCAGTACCCTTTAAAAGCACCCTTTTTAATCGGTAAAAATAATTACCCTCCAGTCTATGAAATTTGCAACTGATTATATACACTTGTTAAGTATTTGCGTAATAAATTACTGAGTAATCCTTGGTTTTCAAATCAACATAAATCTTGTATATCATAACAGGTGTTTGGCATCTAGTTATTGCATTTTCATGTGGCAGATATACCAGTTTCTTGTGTTTGGATATTGCAAAAGTCACTAAAATTATCTGATTATATATGGTTCAACAATCAATTTCGGGAAACGGTATAATTTAGCAGTAATTTACATGTAAATCTTTAAACACACAGCTGATTATCACAAATGCAAACAACATACAACATATCACGTCCAAACACAATTTCAAACAGCTAGTCCATTGTGTTACAGTTTATTAACTAATTCTGATATCAAAATGCAATTCCAATACAACCTACACTAAAAAGGTGAAATTAGTAGTCAACAACAAAAGACATACCTGCCCACCGGATAAAAGCAATACAGCCAATTTCCCATCTGCAATAGCCTTCAATCCCATATTCCACCATCTCTCTCTATCTTCGAGTTTCCTATCCTCTACAGTCGACACTGAACCCTCTGGCACTGGCTCTATTGCCGCTGCCGGCAAACCTATTTGACCACCCAATAAACCAATCATTAAACCAACACCATAAAAAACACAACACACCCTTACACAAAACACAAACACATAACAAAACTACTAACCATGTGACTGAAACGAACACCGAATCATTCGATCTATTCTCGGAAGATCCAAACTCTGCCAACATTACAATTTAAAATCAACAAACATTCTAAAAACCATTTTTCTGTCAAACTTAGCAAATTCCAATAAGATATTTTTTTTATCGCATCTATCACAGGATATAATGAACAGTGCAACTAATTAAGCAAATGGGGTATCATAAAAATACAAAATTTATTTAAAAAACACAAACTTTAATAATGCCAACATTATAATTTGCAATGTATTAACAAAAACTTTAGGGGGGAAAAAAATCAAATTAAGCAAAACGTTAATTCCAAGAAAACAGTAAAAAAAACACAATTTTTACCATTATCACAGGATCTAACAAACCATATAACTAAAACAAGCAAATGGGTATTAAAAAAAATCCAATCTTTATCACTTAAATGCAATCCTTATACAATCAAGACTAAATTTTTATAACTAAATACCAAATGGGTATAAAAAACATCCAATCTTTATCACATAAATGCAATGTTTATACAATCAAGATTAATCTTTATAGCTAAATACCAAATGGGTACTAAAAAATTCCAATCTATATGCAATAAAGATTATGTTTTTATAACTAAAAACCAAATGGGTGTCAAAAAAAATCCAATCTTTATGACATATAACAAATGTGTATAAGGGATCTAATGAAAACAAAGCACCTCAATTTCTTGAACAAGGTAATTTTGTTGATTAGAAGAGAGTTGATCCCAGAAAGCAAAAGCATCTTCTTGACCATAATCTTTAAGTCTTTCTAAAAGTGCTTGTGGTGGTGATGGTGGAGGTGATGATGATGCATTGCTACTGCTGTTATTATTACTCTCATTATTACTACTTGGTTCTCTCATTCTTGTATTCTAACTGTGTGTGTGTGTGTGTGTGTTTTTTTAGTATGTGTAGATCTTAAGATGTTTTAAGATCAAAGTATTTGTGGTGAGAAGTAACAATCTTTGTTGTCAGTTGTTGTGTTTTGTTTGCTTAGTTGGTAAGTTGTTGTGTTGATAGATGTAGATAGAGACAAAAAGTATTTAATTTACTTTTAATTGTAATTAAATCATTTATGAATTATGATATGATATAGTAGTATTATGATATGAAATGATGTGGTTTATGATTGGTGATAATTTAATTTGAGTATAAAAGAAGGAAAGAAATATGAATAAATTCGTGTGGTTATGATATTTGGGTATAACTAACTACGTTATGATTACATTAAAGGCTATCCTATCTTGGAATTATTGGGTATATAAGAAATGAGACAAAATGGTTGTTTTGATTTAATGTTGTAACAAATGGTGGTTTGATGGTTGGTATTGATTGGAGTTATATGGTTTTAAAATGAATGGATTTATATTATCATTTTATTAGGGTATTCGCGTGATGCGGCAACGAGTATTCTGTAATAAGCTATTCGTGAAGATAAATATTTTGCAAGCAATGTCTTTTACTATAGTAATTTAAAACAGCTATCTAATTTCAAGGTTTAAAAAAAAATGCTTTTGTAATTTATTTTCTCATCTCCCAAAACAGAGATAAATTGAAATACATAATTAATCATTTTACATATGTGCGATATAACATATGAAAATGACGTATTAATAATTTTTCACTTTAAAAAGTACACATATTAATCCTTTTACTTAAAGTGTCAACCGGTGGCATATCAATATTAATTGCTCAAGCCTACTAATTATACGTCAAAGCCAAGCCCATTATCAAACACTCAATAAAGGCCCATTATCAATACTTGATAAGCCCAATAACATTCCCAGGTCACACCCGGCATGGGAAAGCCTCGTAGATCGTGTAACAGGCACGCATGAGACAACTGCCACTAATTGTCAAGATGTACCATCTGACATATGACAATGAGAGACACACAAGCAAGAATATTGAAGACGATCACGACCTGGTATGAGCCAAGGAGGAGCTGCCACTTGTCTTGCTTGTCTACTCGTTGGATGATCAACATATGGCCTGTCTACAGCCGTTGATCATCTACATGGTGTTTTTCTTAAACCCTAGTGTCTCTCTATAAATAGAAGGCATCTCACACACAAAAATGGATCCAACTCCTCTACACCCTCTCATATTGTTTCACACACTTACATGGTTTGTTTGAATGTTACCCAAACTCTTGATTCTTAATAATAATCTTTTGGTCCTTACCATTCAACATTGGAAACCGAACAACACAACCATCTTAACCCAATCATAATAACATTTTACATACCATGCATAAACATGGCACCATCCATTGGGACATGATACAAAATAGCCATAAACTTTTACCTATTTTTATTCATTTTTTCACTTTAAAAGCATTAAAAAAAATCCTTTTACACAAGTTTTTGGCCTAACGTGTCTGGTAAACAACTTTTAACACCACAAAATTCAGAAGTGCCATAAAACCATCTCGCACCAGTCTAGGTGGAAGTGCTTACTCACACTAAGGAGGGTCAACAGATAATAGAAAACAAGGCTCACCAGTCAGCTAGAAACTTCATAAGGGGACCATCAGGGGAGGTACATGCAACAAATGACAACCTCAACTTGCGCATGGCACTTTCTCGCCAACGACCAATCGTGAAGCGAAGAAAATAAGGCAGTTCAGAGGTTCTCAAGGTCTGGTCAAAGGTTGAAAGCTATCGGCCGCTAGTGTCAGGCAAGACACCGGGCATTAGGGCTTAACTGGAGAACACGCATCATTGTATCTAGGTTACGCTACCTCCTGTGTACGTTTCAGTGCACAACTCGGACTTCAAACAAAAGGACCCTAAACAAAAGGACCCTAGTGTACATTTCAGTGCGTTACTCCTATTAATGGTGACAAATCATCATAATCTTGAGCACTTTCTTCAAGATTTTTCAAATGATCTTTCAAAATCTTTTAAAACTTTTGTGCTCAAGATAACTCCCTCAAAACCGTTCACAAATTTTAAACGAAAGTTTGAAAAAACTCTTTAATTAAGGGAGAGTATAGAATTACAAATGTTCCAAATTTCATGTTGATCAGTTCTTTTCTCCATAAGCTTTCTTACAACATATCTTTAATCAATTGATATAAAAATATCACAGATATGCTATTTTTAAGGGGGAGAAACGTGATTAAAATGTGATCAAACTTGCTTTATCTCATAAAGGCTCGACTCAAAGTGGTCATTTTTAATAGACATGTACTTAGATGGATAATAACTTCAAGTTGGGTTAGAGGGCTAGTTGTCACTTAAAACATGATAATGGGTCCTTTTAATCAACCACGTAATCGTGTCCCTCAAAGTCTTGTTTATTTAGGATCTATCACTAATTTCAAATGTGCATACTCATTCCTCTATGTGCAATATCTTTAGAATATTTGAAACTTCATAAGCACATGTGTAGGAGGAGTAGTTCTTCAAAACAAAAACTTTCAAGGTATTAATAAAACAAGATTTCTTACAACACTTTGATTGATTTTTAAAAATTGGTTTCAATAGCTATGAATCCTATGATTATAACCAACCTAACCAAAATTCACCAATATGATCAAGGAGTTATAAGGTGTTCTAAATTAGGTTTCATTCTATGCTTCCCAGAGGGACCTATCCAGGGACATTCCAGTAGTTAGAGTAGAAGTCTGTAGGCCAAGTAGATGATTGAGTAAAGGGAATAATGCTATCATTGTCATGAGTTATTATTGGAACAATCACAACAAGGTAACAGTAAGGACGTCGTGATATGCATTGAAGGGGTTGAAGAATGTATAAATTAAGTTATGAAAGGGTTAAAATAAATGAAACCCCTCTATACACTTAGGGCAGAAATCGGGTCAATACATATGCTATCATTAATCACAAAGATGATTATAATATTGAAGACAAACTTCATGGACCCAGTGATGAAATGCACAACCTTTTCCTAGCCACTCGAGTTTCTCTCAACAGATTATTGTTTCATTTCTCACGGACATAAACATGTAATCTATCGACTCTCACTTCGAGATGTGTTGATATTGAAAAGGTGGCAGTCTGCTCCAGCCTCCGCTCACTAAAACCAAAATGCACAAATTGAGTCTAGAGCCAAAAGAGATTCAAAATAAAATCTCATAGTACACATGACAACCTACACTTGTTGTTCACCAATAAGAACACAAGTCGTACTTAATAATCCTTGGTAAATCCTTGTAATCTTGCTAGAACGTCCATAGTTGTAATCACATAGTGATCCTCGATGATTAAACGGAAATCCTACCAGTGTTAACATCAAACAGCACTGATGGTGGGTCTCCTAGTTAATTCTTTTGGATTAAGCATGGTGATTACTTAGCGTCAAATGATCTACAATCGTGGAGTGATACTTTATGTGTACTCAAGTGGCTAACCTGGATTGTTGTTAGCTATCTTAAGGGCATCCAATTCATGGTAACGGCAGGTGGGGAAATTCTTAAAAAGAATTACCTGACACTTTGAGCTGGAAAACCTACTAAGGAGATTTCTTATATGAATCGAGTCCTGATGACGTGGATCTATACTTGGATTTATCCAATGTATTGATATCGGTCCTTAAATGGATCAGGAGGTTAATTCTACCCCCTAAGGTGAATGGAATCAAAACATTAATTAGTAAAACAATCGTAGCGGAACAATTCTCCAAGAAAAGGTCCACGATGATCGATTGGTTTAACATCATTAGTATCTACCTTATATGTGCATGTATCGATGATGAAAGTTGTTCCGGATGCACCACCACCATGTACATCAACATCTTTACCTCCACAAACTCATACTTATATGTTTCATCCTCAACAAGATCAAAACAAGAAAGTTTAAGTCAAAGAAATCAAGACCAAGACAAAGAGTTACATCAAAGTCAAGAATATTCAAGAAGTCAAAGAACAAGTTCAAGAAAGATACGAGGAAAACATAGGTATAAAGATCAAAGACTTTCAAGTCGTATGAGTATGTTGGAGAGGACGCAAGAACAACAATTTGAAGATGTTGATCAAAGGCAAAAAAGAAAGAGAGATTTTACTTAAAGATCACAAAGCATGAAGGAACAAAGAATCAAGACTACTCTATTATGTTACACAAGGTTCAAGTTCAAGTTTATAGAAGACCAAGTCATGAAAAAGCATCTTTAAGAATGACCACCCCTTAGGGGAAGATTGTTAGGATCATAAAAGTGATGATCATTCTACTTATAGGAACCTTGTATCTTGTTATAGACAATGTAATAGATGGTATAGATTATGGACTTAACATGGACTAGTATAAGCTAATATGGCATAAGATAGTTATATAAGCCTACACAAAACAACCAGTCCAAGTCCAATTGTGTTACCCAAGCCCATTAAGGACCATGTTGGTATAACTTGATATATAAGTGCGTATGAGACCTCATTTGAGAGGTGTGAGTTCTTTTGGCAATAACACATGGTTCCATTTTCTCTCCATGGTTCTCACCATCTCTCTCTCTCTCTCTCTCTCTCTCTCTCTACAATTTTCTCTCTTTAGCTTATTATCCCTAAACGCTCTTATATCCTCATTAGTGTGAATGATTAAACTACATTAGAGACCTAACAAAACGAGATAGTATCACACTTACCAAGAATGATTATGCGGGTTACTAGGAAAAAAAGTTAATACAAATAATGTCAAAAACGTCATTTGCATTCTACCGTCTCTACACATTTTGATAATCACAAAATATAAATACACGTTACGTAAAATTACGTTTAACAAGTTTCTAATCGAGAAAACTAGTTTCAACTACAACAGCACTTAAGGTATGAACAAACAACCTACCAACTTAGTTAAGTGATCAAAGAATTTATATTTCTCAAAACCTTGCATTTTTATGTGACAAAACATTTTTACAAAAGTATTTTTGTAATTAAAAAGAAATGTTTTATTAAAGAAAATAAATTTAAATTTCAAATCTCCTAACAGCTATTTTCCCCGCCTAAACAAGATAAGTTCTTCACTAGATAAATTTTCACCACATCAGGACAAAAATAGGAGTGTCTATCAGGACGGTCCCGTAAATAGCCACACGGTCCTTTATATATATGGGACCGTCCCCCGCTCCTCTTGGTGCCTATAAATACTGAACTGTTTCAGGCAGAAAAGATTACCTCTTGAGCACTAAAACTTTATGTCTTCCCAAATCATTCTAAATACTCTTCTTTGATCACATTAACGGGTTGTAAGTTATTTACAAGTGATCACATCCATCCTTCCTCCAAGTGAAAGAGAAGAACACTCGTATTCGTCAAGAAACGAAGTGTTGAAGAATAGTCCTTCACCTGATAACCATTGTTATGGATCTCTCCTCAACCTCCATTCTTTGTATCTCAATTCTTGAGTTTAATCCGACTTGTGTGTAAGCTCGGAATTGTGTATTGTGTTGATTCAGACTTTGTGTTGGTTTGAATTGAGTAGCTATGTGGGCTTTTATGTAGATTAGTACTAACTAGGATTAGGGCTGGGCATTTTGCTTAGTGTTGTTAATTGGTGTAAGCGTTGGTGTACGGTTTGTTCCACCATAAGGGAGCGTGTTGATATAGTGTTTGTGAAACTCTGGAGTGTGAGACTCGAGGAATGGAGTAGGGCAACGAGTGAGCTTCGTAGCCGAACCACTATAAATCTTCGTATCACGGTTTGATCATTTCTTTCCTTTACCTTTACTTATTCTTTTATAATTATGTTCATAGATTGTTTTATTGTTATCACATGATTCTAATCCAAAAGTATTTTAAAGCAAACTAGAAAAATATTTTTTGAAAACATAATTAAAACGGTGAAACTATTCAACACCCCCCTTCTAGTTTATATAATTGGTATCCGAATGGGTCACTCAAGATTTTTAAAGTATACTGTATTTTAAAACTTAAAACGATTAATGGATTTTGAAAAATATCAAGGAGGGGAATCTATGCAAAGACCACCACTTTTCGAAGCTGATATCTTTATTTACTGGAAAACTAGATTCGAAACTTATGTGAAATCAAAAGATCTTGATCTTTGGCATGTTATTACTATGGGTGACTTTCAACCTATTGAACAAAACCCTGAAATTAAAAGGATGAAATAGTTCCTTATGATAAACAAAGTGAAAACCTTAAAAAGAAATTAGCTAAAAATGATGAAGCAAAAATTGTTATTTATAATGCTTTACCGAAAAAGGAATTTCAAAGAATTTGTGTGTATAATACCACTAAAGATATTTGGAAAACTTTCTTAGTCACCTACTCACCCATCAAGATAATAATCAAGTCAAGGATAACAAGATCGATCTTCTTGTCCAACAGTATGAACAATTCGTCATTCCTGAAGACGAATCTATAGATAGTGTTTTTGCTAGATTTAATATTATAATTACTAGTCTAAAGACACTTGATGAAGGTGCTTCTGTCAAGAGTTGTGTTAGGAAATTTCTCAGGGCTTTACATCCAAAGTGAAGAGCAAAGGTCACGGCAATAGAAGAATTCAAAGATTTAGCCTCACTCTCACTGGATGAGCTCATCGACAATCTAAAAGTTCATGAGTTAGTCATAAAAAATGATTCCAAGATAGTCAAAAGCAAAGTAGAAAGGAGATCACTTGCTTTAAAGGCTAAAAAGGAATTAAGTGATGCTGAAGACTTAAGTTTGGAAAGTGAAGATGAAGAGTATGCCATGGCGGTTAGAGACTTCAAGAAGTTCTTTAAACGAAGACGTAGATATGTAAAACAACCGTGATATGAATAGAAAGCACCCCAAAAGCTTCGTGATGAAAAATATAGCAAGGGTGAGAGAAGATGCTTTGGATGTGGTGATCCAAGACACTTGGTAGGAGAATGTCCTCATCAAACAAAAGACAAGAACCAAAAAGGCATACATAAGTGGCACTTGGAGTGATAGCGACGAAGAGACCAAAAATGAAGCTTGTATAATGGTCGGAACTTCAAAAGAAGTACCTTTCGAAACCAATCTCTATAATGATGACACTTTCTCTTTTAGATTCGCTTGAATTAGATAATGAGTATGATTGATTGGGTGCTAAAGCAGTCAACTAAAGTCAAATACCCTAGACCAATACTTCCGGTGAGTATAGTGTTTTCCCGGGTCGTTATGTCCCGACGAGGTGTGAAAGGTATTAAAACAGGTTTGTGCTCGGGTGATTCTGAACAGGAAAGGGGTAATAGGGTTTTGAATGATTACGCTAAGGAAATACAAGTGAAAATAAGTTAAATGAACTAACTTAACTAAAACGTAAGACCAAATTACCCTAGAACGTTTTTAAACTTAAAAACGCGCGCTTATGTTAAAAATAACGTCAATGCGCAAAATAAAAAGTGAATTTTAAGCTACGTTAATCCTACGGACATGAAAATTATATTTTTACGATCCTAATGATAAAGGAAAATTTTGAGAAAAAGAATTTTTTTTTTTTTTACTTTTATATTATTTATTATTAATTAATTACTAATTAAACTAACATTAATTATTAAAAATACTAAACTAATTTGGAAAAATATGAAAATTTTTATAAAATTACTTTACACTAACAGTAAGCTAAGAAAAATAAGAAACCCCTAAAGTGCTTATTAATAAGCAGTTAAAAAGCAATCATAAAAGCTGAATAAGATAATAAGCTAGTACACTAATACTCTATTAAATAATTAACTAAAATAAACTATAACAAGAAACAAGCGTAGCACAGATGGTGGGGTGTTTGTGTGTTGTGTCTGTTTACAAAACAAGAGGTCACAGGTTCGAGCCCTGTGACACTATTTTTGGAAAAACTATTTTTTTATTTATTTTTATTTTTTTTTCCTTTTTACAAACTATTAACAAACTTTTGTGAAGGAAAACTTCGTGACAAACTTTTGAGAATCTTGTGCAAACTTAAAATACCAACAGTAGGAGTTTTGAAAACTAGAATAAGGATGGAATGGAGTAGCAGTTAGGGGAATGTAGTCAAAGAAGAACAACAACCAAGAAACAAACCATAGCAAATAACAATAATCAAATGCACAATAAGATCAAACAGCAATCAAACTTAAGAATTGGGAACAAAAGAAAAAGAAAAAAAATTAACAAGCTCAGCTGAGCTACTGGTGTGAACAGCATACCAGGGCAAACATAGGCAAGTAGGTTGGTTTGGATGGCTGATTAGCACCCCTACAATAAGCTACAAGGAAACTGAACCGGAGGGAAACATGCAAATGCAACCTAGGGGAATCCTAAAAATCTAAAAGAGGGCAAAACTTAAGCAGTTATATAAGCCTACGAGCACTAACAGTTGGGCATGGTAGGGACAAACAAACATCATATAACTGTGATAAAACCAAAAGCTTAACCAAGCACCAACAACCTAACTACAAGCTAACCTAAAGGGGGAAATAAGCTAAAGGTAACTAAGGGGAAGTCCTAAATAAGCTAAGTGAACAGAGAATAAGCAGGAATATAAGCTAAAAGGACTGGAAGAGCAACAAACTTCATAAAGCCTGCTGATGCACAATCAGCCTAGGGTGCTTACTTTGAACCAATTGAAAGCTGTTAAAGAAAAATTAATAAAATAACATAAAAATACAAGCTTCATGACAAGCTTACAATTAAGCTCTCAACCAATTTTCAGGTCTACAAGTCTAGGAATGAGAAAAATAAAGATACCTGTTTGAAGGCTGATGGGACCTGTTGCAGGGGAGTTATAGGGTCAAATGGGCGATTTCAAGGCCACTTTTCCATAAGCTAAAGAATTTCAAAACCCGATCTTACTCATGAATCAGATACACAAGCCACCAAAGAACACAAAACAACAAAAATATCTTATTTCCAATTTATATTGAACCCTAGAGATCACCAAAAAAAACTGTATGTTTTATCAGTAGTGAGTTTTGACTTTTTTCTGATTTTGCAATATGTTGACTTGTATGAGCTTGGATTGCTTTCTAATCTCTGAAAATGTAATTTTAGGCTAAGAGATGAATATACAAAACTTTATTAACTATTTAAGAACCAATATGAATGCCCATGGGTTCCAAAATACTATCAGTTAAACATGATGGTGAGATTACAGGCTAATTTGACCTTTTCAAGTGTAACCTACTGATTTAAAACTTAAACTAGTCTATCCTAGCCTATAATGAACTAATGGTGTAGAGAAGATGGAAAATCTCCAACAAGAATCCACATGAATAAGCAAAACCAAACACTCCTCTATACCACTGAAATGCAATTTTGACTGATGAATACTTTGTTTTGAGCACACCTACTGAACTAAATACCTAGTCTAGCTTATCTAAATCCCAGAAAGCAGATAACATTGATCACTAAGCAGTTAACTAAGCAATGAGCATTAAGCAGTGTAAAAGCTGGTTCAAATAGTGGTAATGCAAGGTTCTTAAACTATCTCCAATCTATCCAATAAGCATATACAAGACACTACTGCACTAAATAACAACAATAAACAAGAATGAACAACAATAAGAACTGAGCAGAGTAATAAGCTGATTAACTTTTTAGAGTGAAAAATAAAACTTTCATTGATTTAAAAAAGGATTACAAACTGAGATTGAAAACTAACATTACTTGAAAATTAAACTAAGACCTAATTCTACACTAAGAATACCTACTGCCATTCAATGGCTACAATTTGACCTATTTATACAAAAAAAAAAAAAAAAAAAAAAAAAAAAAAAAAAAAAAAAACCTTAGGGTTCCACTTTTCTCTTTTGTTCCTGTGCTTCCTTTCCAGCCATTAGATTGCTCCCCCTTTATCACAGCCCTTGGATTGTAATTAGGCGCCAAAAGAAGTATTGTGGATTGGTGATGTGGCAGGGTGGTAGGTAAGGTTTTGAGAGTTGAGGGAGTATAGTGGGATGGGGAATGGTGATGGGGAGGCTTTTGAGGTGGATGTTGAGTGTAACAGAGGTGATGGTGGGTGTTTATCTGGGTAAAACGAGGGTTTAGGGATGAAGGGGAGGCGTGGTTTCGTTGACTGTGTGGAGTCAAAAGGTGAAAGATACGTTTTTATTAATAAACGTAATATGGGGTTGTGGGCTTGGGAGAAATGGGCTTAGGGGACAGGGTGGACTAAGGGGGTTTTGGATATAAGGGTGTTGGGTCATGGGGTGGGTACTGGTTGTGTTATATTTTGGATTGACAATACTTTGGATCTGTTTGGTTTGTAGTGTTTATTTAAGCTTAGGGACCAAAGTGTAACTTCTGATAATTGGAGGGCTGAATTTGTACATCTTCCAAAATAAACCAAGGGTGATTTTCCTGCCATGTTCCAATAATCCAGGGACCATACATGATATTTCCAAAAATAAAATTTCCCAGGGACTTGTTTTGCCAAATTCCAAACTTGAAGGGCCAAAATGTAAATTTTTCAAAACTTTTCATCCAGGGACTAATTTTGATAACTTGTGGTTTCCCAAGGACCATTATTGCAATTTTCTTTAAAAATATTTTACCAGGGACCAATTTTGTCAATTTGTGAAAGTTCAGGGACTGATTTTGACAACTCTTCATATTTTGCTCGTTTTTCGTCAGTTTTCAATCCTTTGTACCTGAAACACACAAAAACATACTCCAAGGATATTTGTGATGTTATTTGACCATTTTGAAGTGTTTTTGATCGTTTTGACTAAAAAATTGGACGAAAAGATATGTGCAAAAAGGCACATATCAATGATCGCATTTGCAAAATGAGTCAAAAGATAATCATCAAAAACAAATCTCTAAAATATATTAAATCTAAACTAGAGAAAGAAATTTCAAAACTAAAAAATAAACTATCTAGACTTGAAAAAGGAAAAGAAATTGACTTAAAATGCAAATTGTGACAAAATCTTAAATTCGAAAATGAGGGACTCAAGGAGGAAGCCTCAAAACTAAACAAATTTGAAAAGAGTACTCATTCTCTTAAACAAATGATAAATTCTCAATAGTTTTTCGATAATAAAACCGGTATAGGTTATAATTTTTCTGAAGCATCAACAAGCGGAACAAAACATATCAAAATTTTAAAATCTCATGCAGTCGAGGTTACTGGTGACGGTCCCCAAAATACTCTAGATGGTCCTGTAAACATAAAGGACCGTCCGTTATTTAAGGGACCGTCAAGAGTAGATAAATTTGTGACTTTGCCAAAATCTGTCTTAGGTCCTGCACCAAAACACTTAACTGTAATGAACACTGAAGTACCCATTGCTAGTATTAGAGAAGTTAAACGCTTTTGTAAACCATTATTAAAACCTAGAGTAGGATTTAACAAAACAACGATTAGATTGAAAACTCCACCACCTAGAAAAATAAATGTCACCCAAAGAAAAACTAGACCAAGACAACCTAGAAAACAAAATTATCCGAACGTGTATCCCGTAGCATGGAAGAATAATTTTCTACCTATAGGTTTCTACTCACCATTTCAACATCCTAGTCAAATGCAACAAATGCACGGGATGTTTAATGCTAACAACTTTGGACCCATGAGATATTGGGGACCATATGTTTGAGCTTCTCTATGATATTATTAGATATGCTTGGGAATTGGCTTGGAGCTCGACGAATGGATCAAGGATAGTGGATGCACTAATCACATGACGGGAAATCGTAAGATATTCTCATTATATCAATCATGCAACGGAGGTAATGTCACTTTTGGTAGTAAACTCAAAGGTAATATCATTGGCAAAGGTACGATCACTCATAACTCTCTTACTATCACTAGTGTTGAGCATGTTGATAACTTAGGTTTTAATCTCTTAAGTGTTAGTCAAATATGTGACAATAAGTGCAAAGTAATCTTTTCCAAAGAAGGTAGTGAAATCATTAAGGATGGAAAAGTCATTGCCAAGAGTGATGAGGCGAAAAATGATCCGTTTTTAGGAGGTCATTTAAGCCCGAATCCGAATTTATTTGATCAAATATTGCCCTAAATCGTTCCTTTTGTGATTTTAGGTTTTTGGAGAGTGAATTCTGGAAAAGAAGCCATTTTGGACGTTTTTGGAGCATAAAAGTGAAGAAAACAGCAAAGTACCAAATTTCCATGCTGAAGATACAAGGTGACGGCGTCAAGAGTAATATCTTGACGGCGTCAGACATGAAGATTAAAATACCGAAGGTGGTGACGGCGTCAAACGCCTTCATGACGGCGTCAAAGTGGCAAGAATAAAATACCGTGGTCGGTGACGGCGTCACATAGGCCGTCATAAGTAGATCAAGGCCGTCCGAGGAAGTATATGGCGGCGAGGTGACGGCGTCACATGTAACTCTTGACGCCGTCAGCATACTTTTCCTATATATAGTTTTCTAGTTTTTTCATTAAAAAAGGGAGAAGTTTTGGTGAAACCCTAAAGACGAATTTGGTGCTTCCTTTACAGGTTTTTCAAGGGTTCCAAACCCTTGATACCTTGCATTGTAATTGAGATAAGTGTTCTTCTAATTCAATCAATATGTCTATGTGTTGGTTGTTTATATCTTGTTCTTGTCTCAATTTAATTATGCTAGGCTAGATCTCTCTTGTGTTTGCTTAGATCTAATGAAACCTAGATGTTGATTATGTGTTGATTACTTGTTTATTCTTGTTCTTGGATGAATGATTTATATGTTAGGCTTAAGAAAACTGGCAGATCTCCAAATGGTAACATGCTTGAACGTCTTAAGAAACATGAACCGAGGCGTACTAGGTCTTTATTGGTTGTATTTAATGCATGAGCCACTGTTTACAAGCCCTATAGTTGTGCTGGGTCATGGTGTAGGAGGAGATAAGAGCTCATAGAGTTGGGGAGTTATGTATGCCACCCCACGACTGATATTAAGGAATACAATCCGTCATCCATACAAGTATAACAAGTAATTAACATGTAAAAGATATCTAGGGAGTAGTGAAGTCTAAGTAAACACAATTTCTCCAATTACTGCTCACAACATTAGTATAATTTAGTTTAATTTCATTTTCAGTATTTTATTTTGAATATATATTAGCTTTGGGTTAGTTGACTAGCAACTAATTCCGCCCACTCCTTCAAAAACCGAGATTTTACTTGCTTTCTAAAAAATATAAAAACACAAAAATAATCATCCCTCACCTCTAGAACTAGTAAATTAGGTTTTCTAATCCTAGCGACACTATTACTAAGCTGAACGATCAATCCCCCGGTACTTGTCACTATACTATACTACAACGATCAGGTACACTGCCTGGTGGGGGTTGTAAGCTTCTCGAGATCCCTCGAGAGGTAAAGCAAGGTGCGATTCCCACACATCAAGTTTTTCGCGCCGCAGCCCGGGGAATAGTTATTGTCTAGGTTAGAATTTCTTTTTATTAGGTCTACTTGCTAGATTCCTTTCTAGCAAGATTTTGTTTTTATTTTTAGGTTTTCTTTAGTCTATCTTTTTCTTTGTGCCCTTTGTTTGTAAAACTATTTTCATTTGTCTCCATGGCGGATGAAATTCTATTTAGATCATTAACTATAGAGGAACAATTAGTTTACTCGGATAGATTTGCTTCCTGTTGTTCCAATGAATTTTTAAGTGATCTTAGATATATACAAGAGGAGATGGGTGTAAAGTTTGATAGGTTTGATGAGTTATGCGCATGTGTGGCCTATATTAAACAGTCATTGCTAGGATCAATTCCTTTTAGTAAGACCCTTTGGAAAATTTTTGAGGAAAGCCTCCTAACCGTGAACCATGAGTTCAATGAATTGATGGGTTTGTATACATCACAACTTGAAGAAACAATTATGGAGGATTTAGCCGAGCATGATCATATTGAGCAAAAAGACCTAGGTTTTATGATCAATGACTTGGAATCTCAAGGAACACATGATGAGGATATAGATGATATTGAGATAAGGAAGGATGAGGTAAATAACATAAACCTACAAAGTACCCCACGACTCCCATCATCATTTGAGGAATACACACCACCCGTGACTTACCTGGAAGAAGTAGAAGAGACTATAGGAACCCCAATAGAGGTAGAACCCTTGGATCAAACACAACTAGAGGATATAGGTTTGAATACTTATAATGATAACCTTACTCTTAGTTCAAGGGAAGGTCCTAGTTTTGATGAACCGGAGCCTCAACCAAAACCGTTACCTAATCTTCCATTCTTGGACGTGAATTTAGGAATTGAGATAGGTTCCGATCCACCCATCAAACCATATAGTCCGGGTAGTCTTAGGATAAAGGTTGTGGACTCTAAGCCTTGTAGAGAGGAAACCAATATAGGAGTGGAAAATGACCTTACATGCTTACATCACCCATTTATGATTGATCATAAGAAACATTATGGGTTTAAACCGGGTTTATTAGGTCAAGATGGATCCCCAACTAGTAATCTCTTGAAGTTGATTGAAAATGATCCCTTTCTAGGAGAAAATCTTAATCCACCCATTAACCCGATTGAATTAGGTAAGGTTATGATGATAGGAGCACACCCCTTTGAGCATATAATTCATCCACCACTCTTTCCTCCCGAGGCATACTATTACCAAGTTGGTGTGTATCGCTACTATCACCCACACTTAATCCTAAGTGTAGGGATAACCTCCCCTTTATCCGTTAAATAAGGGTAGAGTCAGGCTCGTGACTAGAACAAAAACAAGCGCTTCTTGGGAGGCAACCCATGTTTTGCGTGATTTTATTTGTTTGATTGTTATTTGCTTCCGTATGCATGTTTTATTTTTATTGTTGGTTGATCATGTTTCTAAACTAACATGTGGAAATACTTTACTATGTTGTTTGGCCTAGTCTTAACTCCAACCTAAAAGTATTTTTGCAAAAGATAAGTGTAAGGGGAAACCCCAAATATGTTTTTAAGAAACAAACCGATCATGATTCTCCATAATATTAAATGAGCATGTATATTCGTATTTGTTAGAGTCAAATGCTTGTATTGAGTCACAATGAAGTTTTGCAGGATTTTCCAGGAAGTAGGACGAAGTTTTTCCAGAAATTTTCCAGAAACTTAACATAAGAATTTCTGCAGGTCCATTCTGACGGCGTCAGAGTATTACTCTTGACGGCGTCAGGAGTTAAAAATCTGGAAATTTTACCGGTTTTGTTTTTCTAACGGAGTCTTATGGTTTTTGTGAATTATTAAGTTTTATAATCTCCAGGAAATCTGCAAACTTCATTCCACAAGCATTATATCTTACTTTGTTTTCTAGGATTAGTAACTTATATAGGATGCCGCCGATTTTACGCGAGGTTGCCTTGTCTATTGTTGTCAGGATTTACAGGTTATTTATGACAAGAAGATGATTTATACTCTGGAAGGGAAGCTTTGATTGTTCGTTTTCTTGGAGGAAGATTTAACCTGGTCAACCTAAAATCCATACTGAGCGAATCAGGGGAGTATTTGATTTCATTCTCTTTACTTCTTAACTTTTACATTCTTTACTTGAACATTGGGGACAATGTTCATCTTAAGTGTAAGGGGAGGGTAAAAAGATGATACCTTACATATGCACTTTCGCTTGAGTTTGTTTCGTTTGATGGTAGATGTGTAATAAAACTACGAGAAATACTTGTTAGTGTAATTTTAGCGCCAAATTTAAAATTTTTTACAACATTTAGGAGTGAAACTTTAGCCATAGCAAGCGTCTCATGGATAGGAGGTTGTATGACTAGCACAAAACCGTATATTCAGAAAAATTTTCCACCCAAAAATGTGAGGTTCGCCTTTAGATTTGATAGGAAAAGCATTTACTATTAGTGCTTATGAGTGTACCGGTAGCATTTAGATTCTAGAACTTGCGTTAGTGATGCATCCCGAGACCGCGAGTGAGACTACATTCGTGTGGTAGGATTTACTACATGATAAGAGGCATTAGGATCACCCTTGTGTTAAACCCGTATTATAATTACTTGACCATTTAAGTCATATTGCTTGGCTAGTTAAGTCAACTAATTTTTCCCACACCCTTAGCGTTGTACTCATTTTTAGTACACGATACCCCTAGTACACCCCTCCGAGCCTATCTTTTCGTTTCTAACTTTAAGCATCTTACTTAAAGAAAGAATTTGTTACACCCCACTTAAATGTACACCCAAATCGCCTTAGCCTTCCGTGTATGCGCTCATTTTTAGTGCATTATTGTTATTTGTTAAACCCTAAGTTAACTTTCTAATTGATTACATGGTTGCTAAGTCAAGTCATATCATTGTACATATTGTTTTGGGACTATTGGGACTCATGGGTAAGTACTTATTTTATGGAGTAATGGGGAAGAACATCATTTATTACCCCCATATGTACGTTAATCTTAAAAGTGCTCCAAGTGTTTTGATTTTCTTAATTCGAGTCATTAGATTAGTTAAATGTAAAGTATGTAAAGATTCAAGTGTAAGGGGAATTCTCATCCCCTATGATGTATTATTTTGGATGGTAGGGTAAGAGTGTATGCAAAAAAAAAAAAAAAAAAAAAAAAAAAAAAAAAAAAAAAAAATCGAAAAAAAAAATATAGAAAAAAAACAAGAAAAAGAAAAAAAATAGAAAAAGAAAAAGAGAAAAAAAAACATACGGACTACCATCCCGTTTCATTCTATGTTCATTTTATATTTTTGTTATTTTTCATTTATTGGCTTAAGTCGAGTCTAGTCTTGGCTTAGCAACGCCATATTGTACATATAATTAACCGAGATTGTTAACTCGCCACCAGTAAAACTTCCTTTATCCAACAAAACCGTGTAATTCATATCCCTATACCTAACGTTACAACCCTTTAAAAGACCTCTTTGATAGTTTATCCTAGGTGCTTACGCCATGTGGTGGAGGTTTGATCCTTTCCCAAGCCTATGGTAATCTATTTTGCTATGACAGGTAGTGAGAGATATCTTCCATTTCCATAATGTTATATTACTTTATTACACCCGAGAGATGTGAGTATCTAAACACTATTTGTGAGGTGCTTGTGTATGACCTCCGTGCTTGTCTATTGGTCTTTAGTGGAACGATTATTTGTTGTAATTACTTTTATATTAGTGTTAAATGACCCCTAACTTGTCTTTTGAGTAGAATAAAAGCGCATTTGCTTGAGGACAAGCAAATCTCAAGTGTAAGGGTATATGATGAGGCGAAAAATGATCCGTTTTTAGGAGGTCATTTAAGCCCGAATCCGAATTTATTTGATCAAATATTGCCCTAAATCGTTCCTTTTGTGATTTTAGGTGTTTGGAGAGTGAATTCTGGAAAAGAAGCCATTTTGGACGTTTTTGGAGCATAAAAGTGAAGAAAACGGCAAAGTACCAAATTTTCATGCTGAAGATACAAGGTGACGGCGTCAAGAGTAATATCTTGACGGCGTCAGACATGAAGATTAAAATACCGAAGGTGGTGACGGCGTCAAACGCCTTCATGACGGCGTCAAAGTGGCAAGAATAAAATACCGTGGTCGGTGACGGCGTCACATAGGCCGTCATAAGTAGATCAAGGCCGTCCGAGGAAGTATATGGCGGCGAGGTGACGGCGTCACATGTAACTCTTGACGCCGTCAGCATACTTTTCCTATATATAGTTTTCTAGTTTTTTCATTAAAAAAGGGAGAAGTTTTGGTGAAACCCTAAAGACGAATTTGGTGCCTCCTTTACAGGTTTTTCAAGGGTTCCAAACCCTTGATACCTTGCATTGTAATTGAGATAAGTGTTCTTCTAATTCAATCAATATGTCTATGTGTTGGTTGTTTATATCTTGTTCTTGTCTCAATTCAATTATGCTAGGCTAGATCTCTCTTGTGTTTGCTTAGATCTAATGAAACCTAGATGTTGATTATGTGTTGATTACTTGTTTATTCTTGTTCTTGGATGAATGATTTATATGTTAGGCTTAAGAAAACTGGCAGATCTCCAAATGGTAACATGCTTGAACGTCTTAAGAAACATGAACCGAGGCGTACTAGGTCTTTATTGGTTGTATTTAATGCATGAGCCACTGTTTACAATCCCTATAGTTGTGCTGGGTCATGGTGTAGGAGGAGATAAGAGCTCATAGAGTTGGGGAGTTATGTATGCCACCCCACGACTGATATTAAGGAATACAATCCGTCATCCATACAAGTATAACAAGTAATTAACATGTAAAAGATATCTAGGGAGTAGTGAAGTCTAAGTAAACACAATTTCTCCAATTACTGCTCACAACATTAGTATAATTTAGTTTAATTTCATTTTCAGTATTTTATTTTGAATATATATTAGCTTTGGGTTAGTTGACTAGCAACTAATTCCGCCCACTCCTTCAAAAACCGAGATTTTACTTGCTTTCTAAAAAATATAAAAACACAAAAATAATCATCCCTCACCTCTAGAACTAGTAAATTAGGTTTTCTAATCCTAGCGACACTATTCCTAAGCTGAACGATCAATCCCCCGGTACTTGTCACTATACTATACTACAACGATCAGGTACACTGCCTGGTGGGGGTTGTAAGCTTCTCGAGATCCCTCGAGAGGTAAAGCAAAGTGCGATTCCCACGCATCAAAGAGCATTAGGAAAGGTAATTTATATGTCATGAAGATAGGTAATAAGTCTATTAACAATATATGTTAGGCCATAGTTAGCGACGACTCCACTTTGTGGCATAGAAGATTAGGTTACGCAAATATGTGTTTGTTACAATCATTAGGTTCTAATGATTTAGTTAGAAATCTTCCTAAACTTAAGTTTGACCAACATTTTTGTGATGCTTACAAAGTTGGAAAACAAGCACACGCTAGCCACAAACCTAAGAATGTAGTCTCAACTTCTTGATGTCTAGAACTCCTTCACATGGATCTTCTCGATCCTTCCGCCGTACGGAGCTACGGAGGAAATCTCTACACCTTAGTAATAGTAGACGATTGCTCTAGGTACACTTGGACTAGATTTCTTAAGAACAAGACCGAAGCCTTCGAGCAGTTTAAAGCATTTAGCAAGAAAATCCAAAATCAACTAGGTTGTTCCATAGTTTCCATTAGGACAGACCATGGTAGAGAATTTAATAATGAAGTGCAATCCGGAGTTTATTGTGATGCTAATGGTATTACTCATAATTTCTCAGCACCGCGCACTCCACAATCAAATGGGGTAGTTGAAAGGAAAAATTGAACACTACAAGAAATGAGTAGAACAATGTTAAACGAACAATCCATCCCTCAAAAGTTCTGGTGTAATGTCATAGACACCTCCACATACATACTAAATAGAATTCTCATTAGGCCAATCCTAGGAAAAACCCCATACGAAATTTTGAGAGGTAGGAAACCTACTCTAGATTACTTCAAAGTGTTTGGAAGCAAATGCTTCATTCTAGACACCAAAGACTGTCTCACAAAGTTTGACCCAAAGTCTTACGAAGGTGTATTACTAGGATATTCACAAAATAGTAAAGCATATATAGTCCTCAATAAGGAAACAATGGCCGTCGAAGAATCACTCAACGTGACTTTCGATGAGAGTCCACCCCCACCTAAAACATCACCTTTGGTGGATAATGATTTAGATGAAGAAAACGCCATCGTAAATAACAAGAAAAACCTAGGTATCAATAATGTGAATGAAACCGTAGAAATAAATGAAACCACTAACATTAATGAATCTTGAAATCATCCTTTAGACAACGTCATAGGAAATCTAAACCAAAGAACACTTAGATCACAAGCTCAAGACAAAAGCAATTTCTTTTACTTTGTCTCAATTATAGAATCTAAGAACGTCAATGAAGCATTGAAAGATGAAAGTTGGATCATCGTAATGCAAGAGGAATTAAATCAATTTAAATCTAATGATGTTTGGGAGTTAGTACCAAGACCTAAGTACGTGACCATAATAGGAACCAAGTGGGTATTTAGGAATAAATTAGACGAGAATGGAATTGTATCTAGGAATAAAGCAAGGTTAGTAGCACAAGGCTATAATCAACAAGAGGGAATTGATTATGTCGAAACCTATATAACTGTAGCTAGACTAGAGTCCATTAGGATATTACTTTCCTACGCTTGTGCATTAGACTTTAATTTGTTCCAAATGGATGTGAAAAGTGCATTCCTAAACGGTTTCATCAATGAGGAGGTATATGTAGCACAACCTCCAGGATTCATTGACTTCTAGAAACCCGAGCATGTTTATAAACTTAAGAAAGCTTTGTATGGTCTAAAGCAAGCTCCTAAAGCATGGTATGATAGATTAAAAGCTTTTCTTCTTAAACATGAATACTCAATGGGAATGGTAGATAACACTCTTTTCACTAAGAAGAAAGGATCAAACATCATCATCATCCAAATATATGTCGATGACATTATATTCGGATCAACTTATCAAGACATGTGTGATGAATTCTTAAAAATCATGCATGACGAGTTTGAAATGAGCATGATGGGCAAACTCAACTTCTTCCTTGGACTTCAAATAAAATGATTAGAAGATGGAATATTCTTTAATCAATCTAAGTACATTAAAGAAATGCTTATGAAATTTGGATTAGAAGATACTAAACCTATGAAAACTCTAATGGCTACGGACACAAAGCTCACCGAAGATGAAGAGGGTGAATCCGTAGATAGCACTAAGTATAGAGGTATGATATAAAGTTTATTATACCTGACGACAAATAGGTCCGATATCATGTTTAGTGTCTACCTTTATTCTCGTTTCCAAGAAGATCCCAAAACTTCTCACCTTGAAGCGGTTAAGCGTATCTTCTGTTACATTAAAGGCACTATGCACTTAGTATTATGGTATCCTAAGGGGACTATCATAGAAACCATAGTATATGCCGACTCTGACCATGCGAGAGATTATGTGGATCGAAAAAGTACTAGTGGCATTTGTACCATCATGGGTTGTTGTTTAATTTCTTGGTTCTCCAAAAAACAAACGACACTAGCTATCTCCACGACCGAAGCCGAATATGTAAGCGATGGAAAGGCATGTCAACAAGCACTGTGGATGAAACAAGCTCTCGTAGACTATGATATCATGCTTGATGATATCCTTATGTGACATGATATGTCGTTGTAGAATGTCCTTACTCAAGTTTTAAATTTATAATAGCCGACTTATCCTATAGCACACTAACGAGCAGTGTACCCGATCAATGTAGCCTAGTTGGTAAGTAGAGTGTCGATCACTAAGAGTGGAACGTTAATAACTAGTATGTTTATCAGTATTTTAATATCTAAGTTAGATTTACAATCTAATCTAACGCAGGGGGTTTTTAGTCTGAGAGACTGGCACGATTTGGTTTGATTAAACTAAACTAAAACTATTGAGCAGAATACATCGAATGGCGAACACGTACACAGATAGATAACATAAACAGATAGAAGGACTGACTAATGATTAAGTAGCTTGTCACTTGTTTTATTGCTAGTTTTATATGATGAGTATCGTAAACTATTCTCTCTCGTTGCTTCTTGACTATAGGCGAGTAAACCCTTAATGATCACTTATGTCTAAGAATTATTTATCAAAGCACATATAACAAGAACCAAAAAAACATCATATAAACTTTAGTCAATGGGAAAGAAATTTTAAAGGGAGCGATATGGCGGTCACAAGCCCATCAATCCTTGATTAAAGCTTACTATTACAATAAAACAAAACTACTTAATTGAGTTAAAACACATTCAGGACCTTCTTACTGAATTGGTGTTGTCTCTTCTTGAATTGGTGTATTTTGGTTTTGCTCATTAACTCTTGGTAGAATGATTTCAAGTACTGGAGTTGCTGGAGTAGATGTAGATGAAGGTAAGAGATGTCAAGTTTACGGTTGTTCACTAGCTCATATGGGGTTTTATTGAATCTTGGGTGGATTAGGGATCGGTTTTGATTGAAACAAGCAGTGGCAACAGCATCAGCCCATAAAAATAGTGGTGCACAAGAATAAATTAGCATTGTGCGAGTAGCTTCCACAAGAGTTCGATTTCTTCTTTCAACTACCTCATTCAGCTGTGGAGTTCTAATAACTGATGTCTGATGTGTGATTCCAGCATTTCAAAACAAGTTCTTAACTCTTGATTTGTGAATTCTGTGCCATTATCTGTTCTTACAATCCTTACTGGAGATTAAAGTAAGACTTGAATACACTTCAGAAAGGTGATGATGATGCCTGGTGCTTCGTCTTTTGACCTCAGAAACTTTACCCATGTATATCTTGAATAATCATCGGCGATAACAAGAATATACTTCTTCCCATTAATGCTTTCAACTCTCATTGGGCCACATAAGTCCATGTGCAACATATGTAACCTTGCTTCTGAACTGGGTACGGTTTTAGGTTTATATGATGCTCTTTTACTTTTTCCATGTTCATGATGCAGGTTTTACTGACCAGGTTTTAATATTTATAAGTTGCTCGTTTACCTAAGGTCTACCTAATGCACTATCGGGCAGTGTACCCGGTCATGTGAGGTATAGCTAGTTGGTAAAGCCAAGGTCGTTCCAAGAGCTATGCGTGTGGAATCTATCTAAGTTTAGTGTCATGTTTAAAAGGGGGTTTATGATTATAGAGATTAATTGACTAATAAAAGTAAATAACAAGACAAGTAAGTAAATAGAAGAGAATCAGTAGGGAGAAGCAGTGTTAACCTAATTACTACTCTTGTTATTATTATGAGTAGTTTTCTATAAAGTGCATCCTATCGTTTCGTCTGGGGGTTATATGCATTTAGGATCAGAGGGTTAAATCACCTAAATCTATCCTACACCTTGTCCTATTCCCGCCTATTGTAAAGACGAGAGTCATAGGGCGGCGTGAACCTACGAAGATGCAAGAGTCATTAAGTACCTCTACTAACTTGGACAAGTCTAGCAGGATGCGGGTATTAGTCACATTTTACACCCCCTCTAACTTCTTTAAGCATATTGCATTGGTAGGTGGTCCTAGGGTTAATTCGCACATGTATGGTGATATTTCTATCACCAAGTCACATCCTCATTAGCTTGGATCCTAGGGTTAATTCACCAAGCCTCCAAGGAACTACCAATACTCAACACTACCAAAACTAGAGTGTCCTAAGACTAGCCAAGAAAGTATACAAACAAGACGATAATAGATGCATAGAAAACTAAATCATAACAATAATAATTTCATAACAAGGCTAACACCGAGAGGTGTTTAGCCACCTATATTCATAATTGCAGTAAAACAAGAGTTTAATATCACAAATGTAAACATGAATCGAATACAAATCAACGGAATGAATAAACTTATGATTGGTGTGTGAATTCTCCCTTAGAAATGACTTGTATACAGACTGAACTTCGTTCCTCCTGCTCCCTGAGTTTCTCCCAACTTTTGTGTGGTGAAAAGTGAATGAATAAACTTGGAATTAAGGCTGGAATTTATAGGCCCGACTTTGCTACGACGTAGCTGGATGAGTTGCTACGCCGTAGCCTTTGTTACTATCAACTACGTCGTAGCTTGATCAAGTGCTACGGGAATAGATTCTTCCTTAGATGCTTCTACGGCGTAGTTATATGGGAAACTACGCCGTAACTTCTTTTTTGGCCACATGAGTTCTTTACTGCCTCATTTTGGGGTCTACGCTGTAGGTGGTGAGTGGCTACTCTGTAGAGCCCTTTAGTAGATCATTACGCCGTAGTCATGGCTGAGCTAAGCCATAGTTTTCATAAGTACTTGCTACAGCGACGGTAGATGAAACCTCTACGCCGTAGTTGGTACAGAATCCGCATACTTCACATATTTTCTCTTTAGTTCTTCAATTTCCGCGTTTCTTCGTTCATTTGGTCATCTTTACCCTAAAAATAGAATATAAACAAACAAGAGTATATATCCTAACATATGAATACAAAAGATGAGTAATTAAGGGGGAAATTAACACTTAAATCATGGACTTATTTGATGTTATCAGTTCGCATGATGGACATAAGTGTTCCTTGGTGTATTTGAACTTAGGGAGTCCATTGACGGTGTTGTCTTTGGCTAATTTGTTGATGGTGTCGAAATTTAGATGGGATAATCTTCTATGCCACAGCCATGACTTTGTTCCGGTTGCTCTTGTCATAAGACAAATTGGTGATGAAGAAGCCATTTCGTTGATGTCGATAGCATATAAGTTGGTGCCTCAATTTCCAGGTAAGAGATCATCGCCAATCAAATTTCTAACGAAAACCGTGTTTCTCCTAAATGCAACCTCTAAATCTGCATCACAAAACTGCCTAACTGAAAACAAGTTGTGTCCCAACCCTTCGACGTAGAAAACTCGAGTGATCAAATAATTCCCAAACTGAAGATCTCCATAACCCAGAATAGCTGCTACATGATCATTTCCAAAGCGTACAGTTCCCATGAATTTCCATACGAAATTGATCAGCAGCTTTAAGTTCTCGGTCATGTGCTTGGAGCAAACCGAGTCGACGATCCAAAGACATATTTTGATAACCGGCGAAGAACAGAAGAGTTTGTATTTGGAAACCGTTTTGAATTTGGTTCCATTGGGTTACGAGTAAAATCCATATCACACTCATAGAAGGTTTCTACTTGTTCAATTTGAACAACTTTCAATTTGCCATCCTGGAGAATGAATTCTCTACCCGTTGGTTTCCATACACAATACTTAAGATAGTTCCTAGGCATTCGACTACTAGTGGTTGACCTAAATCTCACAACTAGTCTTTCTATTGTTCCAGCACTAGGTCTTTTTGGAACGTTCTTCTGTTCAGACGTCACATTCACATTTTGAGAAACATAATCATCACAAACATCATTAGATAAACATTTCTTGCGCATTAAACAAACAGAGTCATTACATGCATTAGAAACAGTACTTTTGACATTACATTCAAATGAAATATGTCTCTTATTACAAAGTGATAAATTCCTAGGGTGTTCTTCTACTTCTTCAACTTTATTCTTGCAACTACTCTTAGAGGCAGGCGAGACTCTATTGTTCCATGTATTGCTCCTAGGCTTTAGTTTGCTGCTCCTAGAGGTGCTTTCTAGTCCTGTAGAAGCTAAGGCACACACATTAGGATTTATATTGTTGTCCTTAGAAGATGTTTTAGCATTCCTAGACTCTTTAGGATTATTTTTTACGCTCTTGTCGTTTATTCCATATGTTTTAGATGTGGAGGCAGACGTAATAGTGTGACTAATCCTATAAAGGCCAGGTGCTATCACTTTTCGTGTTTCAACAACCGCTTTTCCTTTATCAACAATATTTTCATTTTGATTTTACTTGGGCAAGGGTGTTAGAGTGACTGGTTTTGTCAATTCATTTTTCACATCGACTATTGGAACAGATTGAGAAATCGACATTTTTGGTTTAACAACCATTTTTGAGGTATTTGGTTTGTCCAAGGTCGATGGTTTTGCAAACTTAGTATCCACACCCTTCTCTTTTTGACTTTCAAGCTGAGCCCTCAAAAGATCATTTTGATCTTTCATGTTCTTGAAGGCACGCTCATAAGATAGTTTGTCATACTTGCATTCTTCGCTTTTTCGATCAAGTTGTTTAAAATATGACACATTTTTCTTTTCAAGTTTTATAAGAGCATTTTCATATTTTGAAGCAATTGCGGACGTCTCAGCTCGC
This sequence comes from Artemisia argyi, assembly GCA_030686995.1. Classification (NCBI taxonomy): domain Eukaryota; kingdom Viridiplantae; phylum Streptophyta; class Magnoliopsida; order Asterales; family Asteraceae; genus Artemisia; species Artemisia argyi. Next base: position 84,056,750 of record CM060705.1, on the reverse strand, counting down.
AGTCTTTCATCATCATCAACATAATATGTTTGCAAAATAATGGACATAATATCAGTAGACAGAACTGCTTCGAAGAGAGAATCATTTAAATTTTCCAAAATACTGATTTTCTCAAAAGATTCATTAGCCTTCTTTATTAGGGATTTGTGGTCCTTGACGAAGTTAGCTATTTCAGTTAAAAATGCATTTTCAAAATGAATTACTCGAGCATGAATGTTATTAATTTTAGGAGCAAATTCATTTTCAAGAATCTTTTTGAGCTGTAAATGAACCGTGGAATTCCAATTGATCTCATTTAGTCTCATTTTAGATTCTAAAGTCGTTTTAAGTTGCCCAATTCTGGTTTTAATATCATCAAGATATCCTCTGGCAGCACTTGTGTTTAAAGTGTTATTTGAAGACATATGTTCCATTTTTAAAAGAGATTTGGAAGCGACTAATTGTTTAGAAACTAGTTTTGAGAATCCTCGGTTTTTGGAAAACTCAGATGTTTGTTTTTGTGGAACAAAAGTAATTCCAGAAAGTTTGTTCAGTTTGTTGTAATCAATTGGTTTCAAATCTGGATTCTTTTGTTTCATTTTAGTTATGCTCTCTTCAACAAGTTCTATCGTTTCCTCATAATCCCGAACAATAGGAGGATCATGTTTAGCATATATAACATTACCATTATACAAAATATTTTGTTCTTCCTGAGCTTTCTTGAGATTACAAGGAGTTTTGTTACCTAGATCCATTTTTTATTTTGTATGGTAAATTGGATCAGTTTGATTAGTAATCATATGAAGGTTTTAACCAACAAGTTTTCTAGTTTTTTCGTCATATGTTCTGACTCTATGATTTCATCCAAAGGTTTATCTTCTTTCTTTGCAAAGTCCTTTTTCAACTCATCCCTTTCTTTTTCAAGATTGGTGAAAGCTGATTTTTGTTTTGAAAGTTGGTTTGTTTAATCAGAAATTTCTTGTTTTAAAGAATTAATGGTTTTTGTTGAACTAATTTGAAGAGTATCAAATTGTTTTTGTAATTCCCTATCTTTAACAAGTAACTTCTTATAACCAATTTCAAATTCTGACTCGCGTTTAATGTCAATTTGAAAACTTTTTTTCATTTTCTTTGTATCTCTCAAGCTCAGTGGTCAATTTCTCATTCGCAGCCTTAACTTCGCGATTGACCTTTTTAACTTTCTCAATTTCAATGCTACAATTGTTTAATAATGATTCAAATAGAGCACGTGTTTCCTCATCATTCTCAACATGCTGTGAAACGGAGCCTCCATTATGATTCATATATAGAGTTGCTAAAGGGGTATTGCTACTACTTGGCGTGTCCAGGTATGTATCATAAGCGGGTGCTGGAGTCTCAGAATGTTGTTCCTCATGAGGAGACATATCAAATATATCATTATTGTGGCATGTATTGAAGTTTGATACCTCAGATGGTGCACTGGTGTCATAAACAGGAGGTGTGTCAGAATTCGTGACATACTTAGCCTCCTGAAGATTTGCCATGAAGATGCAGTTTGCATCAATGACCTCTCGTTCTTCCATATCATCCATAAGAGCCACAAAATCATTTTCCTATGCATTCAACTAAAACCCTGCTTGTTCCTTTTAAGCCAACAGAAATGCTTTCTGCAAATACGCTGGATCTTTCTTTCTCGGCTTAGTAGGACAGTTCCTTACCATATGACCTACACCCTGACAGTTAAAACACTTTATTGGATTACTCTGATTCACATTTCCATAATTCCCAACAACTGGAGCTGCTACATTCCCAATCTGATTACTCACTGTCCGATGACCAACATTCTGACCCCTCTGATTTCCAACAAACTGACCCATCTGATTCCCTGCATATTCTGATTACTCATGTGAAATCCAGTAGCATATCCCTGTTGATTCCCAATAACTCCAACCATGTGTCCTCCTTGATCCATATTGAAACTCGGCTGAGCAATCTGCTTATTGCAAGTGTTCGATGAAATCCTTTGGTTGTTGTATGTTGGTGTAGAATAGCGTCCTTGGAATGCCTTTGTCAGAAGGGCAAATGCTTGTGTCAAAGCAGTAGTAGATTCATCATTATCAGTAAACTCTGGTTCTTGGAATTTTAGATATTGTTGCTGTAGAATAACATGTTGTTGTAGAATAACATGTTGTTTTTGTGGGTAGAATTGTTGTTGGTAGACAGGTGTTGGTTGTGGAATGTATGATGGTTGCATGTAGTTGTGAGTGGAAGATGATGATGGTTGTTGTTGTGTGTTCACTTGTAAAGGTGTTGGTGTATTAGCAATTAATGCAAGAGGATCATACTTTTTAGCAAGTAATTCAACCCTTACTTCATTAGCCTCAGCTTGATTTTGCTTTAAGAAGTCGTACAACTGATCATAAGTAACTTCATGCAAGTTCTTTGTCTAATAAACAATAGTGACGTATTGATGAGGCGAAAAATGAACCACTTTTAGGGGGTCATTTAAACCCGGAATTGAATTTATTTGATCAAATATTACCCTAAATCGTTCCTTTTGTGATTTTAGGTACTTTGGGAGTGAATTCTGGAAAAGGAAGCAATTCGGACGTTTTTGGAGCGTAAAAGTGAAGAAAACGCCAAAGACTTAATTTTCCATGCTGAGAACAGTACCTGACGGCGTCAAGAGGAAGATCCTGACGGCGTCAAGAGTAAAAACCATGACGACCCAGTGCAAACCTGAAGGCGTCACAACAAGGGCGTCAAGAGTTAAATTGGTGACGGCCTGCATAAGGGAAACACATGACGGCGTCAGACCCAGATCTAGGCAGTCCGAGGAACTATTTGGCGGCGAGATGACGGCGTCAAACATTTGTTCTTGACGCCGTCACCTATCAAAATCTATATATAGTTTTCTATTTTTCATTCATAAAAAAAGAGGAACTTGTGTGGAGAAACTAGGGCCGAACTTTGAAAACCCTAGGTCATATTTTACAGTGTTTTCAAGGGTTTTCACCCCTTGAATCCTTTCATGTTCTATTGAGATAAGTCTTCTCTTAATTCAATCAATATGTCTATGTGTTGGTTGATTATATCTTATGCTTGTCTTAATTTTATCATGCTAGGCTAGATCTATCTTGTGTTTGCTTGGATCTAATGAAACCTAGATGTTAATTATGTGTTGATTACTTGTTTATGGTTGTATTGGATGAATGATTTCAATGTTAGGCTTAAGAAAACTGGCAGATCTCCATTGTGTAACATGCTTGAATGTCTTAGGAAACATGAACCGATGTGTACTAGGTTTTATTGGTTGTATTTAATGCATGAGCAAATTCTAGTGATCCCATGTTAGGAGCTTCTTAGCCGGCTCGACATAGGAGTGAAGTAGGCGCTCATAGGATTGGGGAAGTAAGTACGCCACCCCATGAATGGTATTAAGGAATACAATCCGTCATCCACGCAACTATAACAAGTAATTAACGTGTAAAAGATATCTAGGGAGTAGTGAAATCTAAGTAAACACATTTCTTCCATATATTGCTCACAACTTTAGTACAATTTAGTTTATTTTCATTTCTAGTATTTTATTTTGATTGCATCTTTAGTATTGGGTTAGTTGATTAGCAACTAATTCCGCCCAACTCCTTCAAACCCGAGATTTTTACTTGCTTTCTAAAAAACATAAAAATACAAAAAGAATCATCACTCATCTCTAGACCTAGTCTTTAGGTTTTCTAATCCTAGCGACACTATTCCTAGCTGAACGATCAATCCCCCGGTACTTGTCATTATACTATACTACATCGATCAGGTACACTGCCTGGTGAGGGTTGTAAGCTTCTCGAGATCCCTTAAGAGGTAAAGCCTGGTGCAATCCCTACGCATCAAGTTTTTGGCGCCGTTTCCGGGGAATAGTTATTGTCTAGGTTAGAATCTCTTTTTATTAGGTCTACTTGCTAGATTCCTTTCTAGTAAGATTTTTTTTTAGGTTCTCTGATGAGTGCTCAAACACTCATCATTTTTGTCGTATTTAAACTGCCAAAACATACAAAAACAATCTAAAAGCTATCAAAATACTTAAATTATCTCAGGGATTGTGTTTTATGTGTTTTAAATGCAAAATGAGCAAAAAACAAATGAAAAACGATCAAAGTTTGCAATATTGGCAGTTTCAGTCCCTCAAGTTTTAAAACTTGTCAAAAATAGTCCCTATGCATTTATTTTGAAAGGAAAAGTCAACCCAAGGTTTTGAAAGTCAAAAATCACAAAATATTATACTTGGGTCATAAGTTTTCCAAAATTACATGTTTGGTCCCAGAGATTTCAAATTTGGCAAAATAGGTCCCTGGGAATTTTGAAAAGTGGTAAAATGCAAAATTGGTTCTTGGCAAGGTTGTAAATATCGCTCGGCGGTACCGTGGCGGTCGACCCCCGAAATCCGCCATATCAGTCTTGGCGGCGCCATGGCGGTGACCATAAATTATAAAGGAATATTAAAAAAAACCCTAGATCTAGGCTAGATCTGTAGTGAATATGAAAAAAAAAACCCTAGATCAGAAGTTAAACGGCATTGACCGGCGTGAATCTGAAAAAAAAAAAAAAAAAAAACCCAGATCTGTAGTTGACCGGCATTGACCGGCGTTGACCGTCATTGACCGACCGCCGCCAAGGCCGATTTTTGACCGATTTTCACCGCCAAACTCCGATTTTGACCAAAAACGCCAAGTTAGACCGATATGGGAAATATCGTGGCGGTGGACCACCGAAATCCGCCATGGCGCCGCCATATCGGCCGCCATGGCCGATTTTTACAACACTGGTTCTTGGAATATTGGTGATTGGCAATTTTGTTCCTTGGTAGCAATTTGTGAAATCTACATTTTCAGTCCTTCAGGTTTTGCAAAATTACAAAATTGGTCCTTGTGATATATTTAACCAAACGGACCCTTTCTATTATTTAACACAAAACCAAACCAAATCCAATTCCCCAAAGCCCAGTCCACCCAATCCAAAGCCCAATCCACCTAGCCCACCCCAGGTCAAATAGTCAACAGGGTCAAACCCACGGTCAAACAACCGTCTTCTTCCCCACTTTCCCCCTAAAACCAGGTACTATGTCCCCCCCTCCTCGCCTTTTCCAGCCAATATCCCCCCACAATTAATGCCCTTCAACTACCAAACCAACCCCTACCATCCACAATTAATACTCTCACCCGCCCCACTAAACTTGCCCCGTGTATGTTTTGGCGCCAAAATTGTAATCAAAGGCTTGGATTGATAATATCTCAATTGAACGGTGAGGATATGGTCATTGGTCAACAAGGAGACACGTGGAACTCTCAAAAGAAAGCTGGGGTGCACATGGAAGCTGGGAGGACTTGTTTTAATATCGTAGTATAAGTAGTAAGGTGTAGAAGCCATGTGAGGCATGTATTACTTTAATTTAGTCTTTTTTATGTTTAGTTTATGTATTGTAATCTATTTTCAAGCAATAAAAGTTCTGTTTTAAGTTTATCTCTCATTTTTCCAAATTCAAGTTTTATTTAATTCTCAAGTAATGATTTAAGTTTAATAGTGATCTATGGTTGATTGCATACTCATATAAGCTCAAACAAAACACTTTTAGAAGCTTGACAAGCTTCTATTGTAATCAGTGATTCAGTTTCAATAAATACTCAAAAAAGTAAGAAAAATCAAAGTAAAATAAAAAATGGTGATCAAAGGTTGAAGAAGCTTGAAGCTCAGGATTGGTGGATGCTAATGGTATTAGTGGTTCATGGGAACCTATAGGAATGGTTCATGGTTCATGTGTCCTATGGTTTAAGCAGGAAGCCCTTTGTGAGTCTATTGCTCCCATTTTAACTTTTCACCATTTCATTGCTTGTTCTAGTTCAATTCTTAATTAAGTGTTATTATCAGGTTTAAATTGGAGTCATTAGTCATTTAAATCAGTTGGATAAGTGTTAGAATTAATTGTTCTATAAATTTCTCATTTGACTGTTAAACTTGAGTCTTAGTAATCTTGGGTAATTTTTGTTTTTGTTGTTGTTCATCTGTGTAATTTAGCTTAATATGTTGATATATGTTCCTGTGATTCAGTAGTTTAGGGCTAGTTAGAGTTTTGAAATTGAAAATCTCGTTGGCAAATCTGTTAAAGGGGTGTTTGGTTTTAGCTTGTCTGTGGTGTTCTTGTGGATTTATAGTACAACTCTTGGTCTCATTGAGTTACTTGGGGTGATATAAGCTCAGGGAAACCATTTTCTTAGTCATAAAAACAGCAAGAGTCAAAATCACAAGCAATCTCACCTACACAGTTAACTGTGTGGGATTTTAAGTTCAAAATCCTTCACAACTTAGCACAATGTGTTGTTTTAACTAAAATCAATCTTTTCCTAGCCTATTAACATGTTTTCAGATCATTAGAAGCAACCAAAGTTCATAAAAGTCAACACAACTCATTTTCTTAAAAAGTCAAAAAGTGCATTGTGTAGAAATCTCAAATATGGCATGAATTATCTAGATTTTTGTATTTGGATTTAGACTTTGAAACTTGTTGGGGGTATAGTCTACCAGTAGAACTTGAGGTTCTCACCATTGTTGCAATTTTATGAATTTTATTTTTGGACTTTTCTACCCCTCAAAGTCACTTGCAAGGCAAGACATCTGCCCTGTATCAGCAGACCCTCTCCATCACCACACGTTTGGTGGCTCATTGTGGCCACCTCAGTGGGTCCCATTGACCCATTTTGGGTTCATTCAACCCCCCTCCTGGTAGACTTCATGTTTTGACCTTTAGTTTGACCTTAGGACCTGTGTACCCCATTTGGAATTGCCTCAAAAGGTTGTCCCATTTTCTGTCTCAGAAACCAAATAAGCAAGTGCTTATTGTGGTCTTTTGGCTTATTCAGCCAACTTAATTGATTGAATCTTGCTCAAAATTGTTCAAGTAACTCAAGTAAACAAGTTTTAACCATTGTGGACCCCACATAAGCCCATTTGTGCTTATTTCTCTTCTCAGTCAACCAAAGTCAACTCTTGAACAAATAAGCACTCAAAGTGCTTATTTCTGAGCTCCATAAAAAGTGTGTTTGTAAAAGTTTTTAGTTTTTAGTAGTAAATTAGTTTGTAAAAAGAAAAAACTCAAAAAACCAAATTTAATTTTAGTGATAGCTTCTATTTAATAGAAATTATCTTTTTAATTTTCTTTTTAGCCTATTTATAAGCACTTTAGCATTTTTTTATTTTTATTAAATCTCTTTTATATTAAAGTAATTTTATAAATTTTTCCAGATTTTTCTTTTGTCTTTTAGTGGTTTTTAGAATTAATTTTAGTTTAATTAATTATTAAATAATAATTAAGAATTAATTAGCATAATTAGATTTTATTAAGTAATACCTAGTTTTTATAATTTTTCTAGCTTTTATATAAGTTAAATCATTTTTATAAATTTTTCTAGAATTTTTACTGTTCATTTTCTATTTTTTATAATATAAATAGTTTAATTAGTAATTAATTAATATTTAAAATAATAATTAGTAAATTAGTTTAAAAATACATAAAATCAACTTTTTATAATTTTTAGGATTCCTGTGATAGTTAATTAGATTTATAAAAATCTTCTTAATTATCTAAGTCTTTTTAGTAATTTGTAATAATTTAGATTAATATAATTAGTTAATAAATAAATAATTAGTAATTAATTAATAATAAATAATTAAATAGTGTAAAAATAATTTTTCTTTTTCTTAAAATTTTCTTTATTTATTAGGATTGTAAAAATAAAAATTTCACATTCATAGCCTTTTCTGTTCATCAGTTGTACTTTCTTTCACGTTCGTCTGTGTACGTTTTTTATTAAAATGTACGTGTTTAGGTTTTAGATCACATCTTCTTAATCTTAATTCCCATAATCAATCACATAGCTTTACTAAGCTATTTTGTTTAACAAATTCCAAATAATTCTCATAACAACCCTTTTCTGTGAATAATCACCCGATCACAAAGCACGTTCAGTTACAATTCACACCTTGTCGGGACTTAACGACCTGGTGATACCTTATATTACCCGGAGCATTGGTCTAGGTAGTTTGACTTTGTTGACCATTTACTTGGTCAATTTAAGTTGACTGTTTAGCACCAATCAAATTTTGGCACCGCTGCCGGGGAGGTGTGCGCGTTTCTGCAGCGTCTTTTGAGATTAGTGTTATCTCACCTCGATCATTGTAAAAACCCATCACTTTTGTAAAATTCAAATCAAAACACAAAAAAGTCATTAACACTTTTTCTAAAGTGTTAAAACACCAAAAAAAATTAAAAAACAACAAAACAGATCGTAACGTTTTCTGAATCGGTTTTCTTTTAAGGTGATTCTTAAAGAGAAACGGTTTTAGATTACGAGACGATACCAAAAATATTGTCCAAAAGTTTTTCACCCATACACAAAACACAAAAACATCCGTCTTTTCTTGTAAATAATAATCATACATAAAAACTAACCGTCGCAAACCAAGACAGAACACCTACCAACTAGGGGTGTGAACATAATAAGTTCCCAAACCTAAGATTTAAAACTTGCCTTTGTATCCCTGTGAGTGGTGTACCTTTCTTAAAGAAGCCACTTGCTTGTGATTATTGGTTTAAGTTCACTGTGGATTTGCCTCGATTTTGTTTTTATTGGTTTTTATCCCTAGTGCATGCGCACTAGTTCTTCAAGGTCCACTAGCCCATTACGTGAGCTTGTCCGGAAACCTCGAAGACCTCGTAGACGTTCTGCACCAATAGTCAGATCTGAGATCCGTACTGTTGTCACACCCACTGTTACCATGGCGGAAGACTGCCCCATGTGTGAGCTTCTCCAAGCACCCATCGAGGGTTACAGAGATGCCATTGTTGTTCCAGCCATCGTGGCTGATAATTTCGAGCTCAAAACCAGGTTACTCAATCTTGTAACCTCAAGTCAATTCTACGGTTTTGAGAGGGACGATCCTCATGCTCACATTCGATGGTTCAATAAAATCACTTCGACCATAAAATACAAGAATGTCCCTTGTGAAGCAATCAAACTTCTTCTTTTCCCATTCTCCCTGGAAGGACAAGCCCAGATTTGGCTTGAAAAACAACCTCCTAGATCTATTGAGACATGGGAAGATCTTGTGAAAAAATTTGTGAATGAATTCTTCCCACCTTCTAAGACCACGAGTCTTAAGAACGAAATTACCAAGTTCACTCAAAAATATGATGAATCTTTTGGTGAAGCGTGGGATCGTTTCAAAGAATTACTTCGCAAGTGTCCACATGATGGTTTCTCAGAATTGATGCAACTCGATACTTTCTACAATGGCATGAGCCAAGCTGATCAGGATTCTCTCAATGCCTCCGCGGGAGGTAATTTCCTGAGTAGAACCACAAAAGAAGCTTTACAGATCATAGAAAACAAGTCCAAGGTCCGCTCTACACGAAGCAAACCGATTGTTTCTCAAATCAATGCGGGTCCTTCCACTTCATCTTCTGTAGGTCAATCTAGCACGGATGCTAAGCTTGTCAAGCTCACTAAAGCGATCCAAGCTTTGGTTCTCGCCCAAACAAAGAAAGTTTTATTTCCACAACATCCTCCCCCTGCTGAGGTTAAAAAAGTGGAAGTCTGTGTGACTTGTGGTGGGCCTCATGTCTACTACAATTGCACAGCTACTGATGGTACTCCATATGAAGCTCATGCTGTTGTCGGGTCCTAAAATCAAGGAGGCAATCAATACCGTCCTCCTATGGACCCGAACTATCGTCCTCACCATTATCCTGGACCTCCCGGTTTTAATCAAAACCAAAATGTCCTAAACCGTAGCCAAAATCAAAATAGAGTGAACCAAGGTTATCAAAACCAAGGTAACTTCAATCAGGGTCACGGTTTCCAAAATCAAAACCAAGGTTTCCAAAATCAAGGTTTCCAACACCAGAATCAAGGAAACTTTAACCGGAACCAAGGTCTGGGTAATTTCAATCCCGGGAACTTTCATGGAAACAATCACCAGAATAAAGGGAATTTCCATCATCAAAACCAAGGAAATTTCAACCAAGGTCCCAATCCGAACAATCGAGCTCAAAATCTTCCTAATCCGAATCAAGCCATTGTTCCAACCGGGCCTTCATCTGATGAGTTGTTAAAGCAATTCATGAAGTCCCAAGAAGAGTTGAACAAGTTGCTGGTCAGCCAGATTTCTGATATCAAGAAGTATTTAAATGATCGACCCTCGGGCTCAGGTACTACTTTACCAAGCAACACGATTGCTAACCCGAGGGGCGATGCTAAGGCGATCACAACACGAAGTGGTGCTTGCAATTTGCCCAAGAATTTGATATCATTATCCGTGATAAAAAAGGAGCTGAGAACCTAGCTGCTGATCATCTCTCCCATCTTGAAAACCCTCACCAAGATGCAAGAAGAAGGAAATAAATGAAACATTTCCTCTCGAAACCCTCAATGCGGTTTCATTTCGTGGAGACTCGATTACCCCATGGTTTGCCGACTTTGCAAACTACCTTGCGGGTAATTTTATTGTGAAAGGGATGTCGTCCCAACAAAAAAATAATTTTTTCAAGGATGTCAAACATTACTTCTGGGACGACCCCTACCTGTTCAAAATTTGCGCGGATCAAGTCATCCGGCGGTGTGTGTATGGTCAGGAAGCCACTGAAATTTTAAAGGCTTGCCATGCTGGTCCCACGGGGGGCCACCACAATCCCAACTACACCGTCAAAAAGGTGTTTGATTCCGGCTTTTATTGGCCCACAATCTACAAGGATGCCCAAGAATTGGTCAAGTCCTGTGACGCTTGTCAACGTCACGGGAATATTTCACAAAAGAATGAAATGCCTTAAAATGCAATTCAAGTTTGTGAAATTTTTGACATCTGGGGCATCAACTTTATGGGGCCATTTCCATCTTCTCATGGCAACAAATACATACTCGTGGCAGTTGACTACTTGTCAAAATGGGTTGAAGCGAAAGCTTTACCCACTAATGATGCCCGAGTAGTTGTGAAATTTTTGAAAGCTCTTTTTTCCCGATTCAGAACTCCACGTGCTATTATTAGTGATCGTGGTACGCACTTCTGTAATGACAAATTCGATAAAGTCATGCAAAAGTATGGTGTAACTCACCGTCTTTCTACTGCGTACCACCCTCAAACAAGTGGACAAGTCGAAGTTTCCAATCGGGGCATTAAAAGAATTTTAGAAAGAACCGTAGGTGAAAATCGTGCATCGTGGTCGGATAAATTAGATGATGCACTTTGGGCTTTCCGCACGGATTACAAAACACCCATTGGGTGTACGCCTTACAAACTTGTGTACGGGAAAGCGTGCCATCTTCCGATCGAGCTTGAGCACAAAGCCTATTGGGCTCTCAAGCATGCCAATTTTGAACCCTCAAAACTGCGGGTGATCATAGAAAAGTTCAACTAAATGAATTAAATGAACTTCGTGATCAAGCTTACGAGAACTCTTTGATCTACAAAGAAAAGACAAAGAAGATTCATGACTCCAAAATCAAGAACCGCGTTTTCAACGCTGGTGATCGAGTCCTTCTTTTCAACTCTAGACTCAAGATCTTCTCGGGAAAGCTCAAAACCCGATGGACTGGTCCATTCACTATCGCTAAAGTTTATCCTTATGGCACCGTCGAATTATCTCAAAATGACGGTCCAAATTTCAAAGTGAATGGACATCGTTTGAAACATTATTTTGGAGAGGACATACCATCCATGGTTGTCCCGGATCTCCAAACTTTCCCCAAGGACAATTGAATTCAGGGATCGAGTCAAGCTAGCGACTCGATGAACAAAAACAATAGCACAATACGGGTTTTCACCCGTATCTCTGATTTCTTTCTACTTTCTACCACCTAGTGTGGGGGAATGGCCAACCCCCCCCCCCCCTCGCTGTTTGAAAAATGTATATATGTTTTAAGTTAAAAAAAATGTGTGTATATATAGAAATAAAGTGAAATATGGTATTTCCACAGTTAGATTAGAATATTAGCTTCTTCCGTTCAAAGAGTCAGCATAATAGCCGGGACTTTGAATATTGAGGCAATATTCATTTCTAAGTGTGGGGGGGGGGGGGGGGGAATTCTAGCGAATTTTATCAAAATATATCTTCTAGTACCCCCGTTTTTGGCCAAAATTTTTCACTTTATTTCAAAATTTTTGTGGTAATCAGTCCGCCATGTCTAACCGACAAAGGGATTGGGTAATCCAGGAGCAAACGGCTCTTGGTAAAGATAACTCAAATCCGTTGACGGCTTGCAATTTGCCCAAAATTGTATGGTAAATCAACTCGCCATATCCCAAAAAGTGAATGAGTTGGCTAGCCCGCAAGATTATGGCTTGTGGTAAAGGTAGTGGAAAAACCATAATTGGTAATCAGCTCACCAAGATGTCGACTAGGTCCATCAAGAGTTGGCTAGTCCAGGAGCAAACGGCTCTTGGTAAAGACTAATCAAAACCATTGAAAGCTGGTGGTTTGCTCAAAATCACATGGTTATCAAGTGGACCATAGTTCTTATTTGAATCGAAACATTTGGCTACTCCAGAAGTGATGGATTTTGGTAAAGAGTTTTCAAATCCATCAAGTTTTCTAAAAATATTGCTAGGGACTAGCAATAGTTTAGTGTGGGGGATTGATGAGTGCTCAAACACTCATCATTTTTGTCGTATTTAAACTGCCAAAACATACAAAAACAATCAAAAAGCTATCAAAATACTTAAATTATCCCAGGGATTGTGTTTTATGTGTTTTAAATGCAAAATGAGCAAAAACAAATAAAAAACGATCAAAGTTTGCAATATTGGCAGTTTCAGTCCCCCAAGTTTCAAAACTTGTCAAAAATAGTCCCTATGCATTTATTTTGAAAGGAAAAGTCAACCCAAGGTTTTGAAAGTCAAAAATCACAAAATATTATATTGGGTCATAAGTTTTCCAAAATTAAATGTTTGGTCCCTGAGATTTCAAATTTGGCAAAATAGGTCCCTGGGAATTTTGAAAAGTGGAAAAATGCAAAATTGGTTCTTGGAATATTGGTGATTGGCAATTTTGGTCCTTGGTAGCAATTTGTGAAATCTACATTTTCAGTCCTTCAGGTTTTGCAAAATTACAAAATTGGTCCTTGTGATATATTTAACCAAACGGACCCTTTCTATTAGTCAACAAGGTCCTTGCAAAATTACAAAATTGGGTCATAAGTTTTCCAAATCCAATTCCCCAAATCCCAGTCCACCCAATCCAAAGCCCAATCCACCCAGTCCACCCCAGGTCAAATAGTTAACAAGGTCAAACCCATGGTCAAACGACCGTCTTCTTCCCCACTTTCCCCCTAAAACCAGGTACTATGTCCCCCCCTCCTCGCCTTTTCCAACCAATATCCCCCCACAATTAATGCCCTTTAACTACCAAACCAACCCCCACCATCCACAATTAACACTCTCAAAAAGTGCATTATGCAGAAATCTCAAATATGGCATGAATTATCTAGATTTTTGTATTTGGATTAAAACTTTGAAACTTGTTGGGGGTATAGTCTACCAGTAGAACTTGAGGTTCTCACCATTGTTGCAATTTTGTGAATTTTATTTGTGGACTTTTCTACCCCTCAAAGTCACTTGCAGGGCAAGACATCTGCCCTGTATCAGCAGACCCTCTCCATCACCACACCTTTGGTAGCTCATTGTGGCCACCTCAGTGGGTCCTATTGACCCATTTTGGGTTCATTCAACCCCCCTCCTGGTAGACTTCATGTTTTGACCTTTAGTTTGACTTTAGGACCTGTGGACCCCACTTAGAATTGCCTCAAAAGGTTGTCCCATTTTCTGTCTCAGAAACCAAATAAGCAAGTGCTTATTGTGGTCTTTTGGCTTATTCAGCCAACTTAATTGATTGAATCTTGCTCAAAATTGTTCGAGAAACTCAAGTAAACAAGTTTTAACCACTGTGGACCCCACATAAGCCCATTTGTGCTTATTTCTCTTCTCAATCAACCAAAGTCAACTGTTGAACAAATAAGCACTCAAAGTGCTTATTTCTGAGCTCCATAAAAAGTGTGTTTGTAAAATTTTTTAGTTTTTAGTAGTAAATTAGTTTGGAAAAAGAAAAAACTCAAAAAACCAAATTTAATTTTAGTGATAGCTTCTATTTAATAGAAATTATCTTTTTAATTTTCTTTTTAGCTTATTTATAAGCACTTTAGCATTTTTTTATTTTATTAAATCTCTTTTATATTAGAGTAATTTTATAAATTTTTTCAGATTTTTCTTTTGTCTTTTAGTGGTTTTTAGAATTAATTTTAGTTTAATTAATTATTAAATAATAATTAAGAATTAATTAGCATAATTAGATTTTATTAAGTAATACCTAGTTTTTATAATTTTTCTAGCTTTTATATAAGTTAAATCATTTTTATAAATTTTTCTAGAATTTTACTGTTCATTTTCTATTTTTTATAATATAAATTGTTTAATTAGTAATTAATTAATATTTAAAATAATAATTAGTAAATTAGTTTAAAAATACATAAAATCAACTTTTTATAATTTTTAGGATTCCTGTGATGGTTAATTAGAATTATAAAAATCTTCTTAATTATCTAAGTCTTTTTAGTAATTTGTAATAATTTAGATTAATATAATTAGTTAATAAATAAATAATTAGTAATTAATTAATAATAAATAATTAAATAGTGTAAAAATAATTTTTCTTTTTCTTAAAATTTTCTTTATTTATTAGGATTGTAAAAATAAAAATTTCACACTCATAGCCCTTTCTGTTCATCAGTTGTACTTTCTTTCACGTTCGTCTGTGTACGTTTTTGATTAAAACGTACGTGTTTAGGTTTTAAATCACATCTTCTTAATCTTAATTCCCATAATCAATCACATAGCTTTCCTAAGCTATTTTGATTTATAAATTCCAAATAATTCTCATAACAACCCTTTTCTGTGAATAATCACCCGATCACAAAGCACGTTCAGTTACAATTCACACCTTGTCGGGACTTAACGACCTGGTGATACCTTATATTACCCGGAGCATTGGTCTAGGTAGTTTGACTTTGTTGAACATTTACTTGGTCAATTTAAGTTGACTGTTTAGCACCAATCATTCTCTTTAGTCTATCTTATCTCTTCGTGTTTTTGTTCGTAACTCTTCACCACCTGACATCATGGACGATGGGAACATCTTTGAACCCGTCATCCCACCACAACAAAACCCACCACTAGATAACCAACCTATTAGGCCCCGAACCTTAGGTGAATACTCCCGACCTAGCCACCAAGGCTATCAAAACACCATTGAGCTCACCGGAGCCAATGTGACCCCCTTGCGATCCGACACCATCCGGTTGGTGCAAAGCGGATGCGCATTCCATGGACTTCGTTCCGAAGATCCAAACCAACATCTCAAGGACTTCCTTAAAATCGTAGATTCTATAGACCTTGATGTTACAACTAGAGAGTCAACCCGATTACACCTATTTCAATTCTCTCTACGTGATCAAGCTAGCCAATGGCTTGAATGTTTACCCGCGGGATCCATCACCTCATGGGATGATCTCGCCACTCGTTTCCTTGCTTAATTTTTCCCACCGGGGAGAACTACCAAGCTTAGAAATGACATCTTGATGTTCCAACAACGTCAAAATGAAACTCTTTATGAAGCATGGACTCGATTCAAGGACTTACTCCAAAAAGTCCCTCATCATGGCATAGATCTTTGGCTCCAAGTCCAAATCTTCTATGACCATATCGATCTATCCACAAGGCGAGCCATTGACCAATCGGCCGGTGGTAAGCTACGTGATCTAAGTGCGGAACAATCATGGGAACTCATAGAAGATCTTGCTCTCTATGACAACGAAAGTTGGAATGATCCCCGTGATTTGAACAAAATGGTCAAGGCAATATCTTTGCCTTCGAACAACTCTAGCACTCCCGACCGTAGGATCATGGAACTTGAAGGTCGAGTCAAGTCTCTCACGAAATCTTACGAAGCTCAAAAGCCTTCGAGCCAGGTGAGCAGAATCGCTTATGCATGTAAATTGTGTAATGGCCCTCACGAAACTCATAACTGCATGGAGCTTCCGAAACGCGCTTATAACAAATTCACATCTTCACGCATTGGTCAAGGCCCTCGAAACTCGGACGAGGCCTATGAGGCATGGAAGGATAAACCTAATTTCAGGAGGTACCAAATGCAGAGCATATCCTTCAATGACTCCTCCCCACTCAAATGGTCCGAGCATTTTCCATCACAGAGCACTCCTAGGCAAAGCTGTGAAGATGCCTTGCGAAAATTCATTCTATCTCAAGAATTACGGCTCTCTATGCTCGAGGCCAAATTTAGACAACAGCAAGCCGATATGAATAACATGATTTGTAATCTGTTAACTGCTATCAAAGGGCACGCTGTTAATAAACCGATTCAAGCTGAAGAGGTCAAATCTGTTACCATCATGAATCAACCAACCTCTCCTGTGAAATTAAAAAGTCCTAGTAAGCTGTTTAAACATCTATCACCAAAGGTAAAAGACCCTGTCAACCCCCTTGGACCGATCCATTTCGTAAATACCATCACCACGATATTTGCTTCTACACCTAACCTGAACCAACAACAAACTAGAAACATGGGTCATACAGTTAAAGATGAAACCTCAAGATTGGACCACGAATTGGCCAAGGGCTCAAAAGTGTATACGAGAAATCCAGCCATTTTGGGTAAATCTATTATAGAGGAACCCGAGAGAAAAATGGAGGATATTACTCGTAGGAGTAGTGATAGGACTGAGAAAAGCAACTCTAAAGTTTTCAAGATTTCCTGCACTATTAGGGAAAGACTCTTAACTGATAGTTATATAGATCCTTGCCTCCCCATCAACAAAATCCCCCTTTTCCTATACCATGAAGCCTTCCCTGAACGCATGGTGTATGAGAAAATCAATAACGCAAGGGTAATAAAAGATTTATCAATCATAATTGGAGGACTTGTCTACAACATTGACCTCACTGTGGTCGATGACATAGACCATGTCACTAATCTAACATTGACCAACCTTGTTCTAGGGAAACCATTTATCAATGAATCGGGAGTAATCCTTGATGAGAAGGATGGTAGTGCATTGTTCACCAATGGTGTCAAGAAAGTAATTTTTCGTTGGGGTAATGAGGAGGTGTACGAGTACCATCCTTCCCTTGAAGGGAACCTATATGGATCAAGGGATGGAGGATCGGGGAGAATAAGGCGACGTGACCCGAACAATCTCAAAATCCCCTGCATGATCGGTCATAAGTACTTCGATAATGTCTACATTAACGTATTCCTGCCTAAGAATTTTATGTCCCTATTCCATTATAACAATATCTGCAGATGGGGAATGATTTACAAGGGGGAGAATGTGGTTGGTAGAGATCATGAAATCCAGGTATTCGTAGGAAATATGGTATTCGCTATGGAATTTACAATCGTGGACAACATCGAAGACTATGTCGACCCAAGGTTGTCACAAGTTGTTTTCGGAGCACCCTTTTGTGAAATCACCAATTTGATAGTTGATGACCGGAACGGAATCATGACCTTCACTGATGAAATTAGGAGGGTTTCATACCAAACGACGTACAAGAGAAAAGACCTCAAGGAAATTGATTGTGACGGGCTTGATAGGCTAAGTTCCCAACTTATTTTGTGTGATGAAGATGTTCGGAGAGGATGTAAGAACACTTCTGATTTATCATGTGGGCTCTTTAAAAATGTTAGTGAACTTGGGTCTAAGTATAGAAAAGATGTCTTTGAGTTCGAAGACCCGAAATACCTGCATTATGAAAGCGATACTGGTATAGAAGACGACCTAGAGAGTGAAACCAACGATGAGGTCACGTAGTAACCCATGACCTTGAGTCTAGCTACAAGACACGTAAATAAAGAAAAGCGCTTCTTGGGAGGCAACCCATGTTTTGTGTGATTTTTAATTGTTTGTTTGTTATTTGCTTCCGTATGCATGTTTTATTTTTATTGTTGGTAGATCATGTTTCAAAACTAAAGTAGTGGAAATACTTTACTTTGTTGTTTGGCCTAGTCTTAACTTCACCCAAAGGTATTTTTGCAAAAGATAAGTGTAAGGGGAAACCCCAAATATTTTTTTAAGAAACAAAACCGATCATGATTCTCCACAATATTAAGTGAACATGTATATTCGTACTTGTTAGAGTCAAATGCTTGTATCGAGTCATAATGAAGTTTTGCAGGATTTTCCAGGAAGTTGGACCAAGTTTTTCTAGAAATTTTCCGGAAACTTAACATAAGAATTTCTGCAGGTCACTTCTGACGGCGTAACGAGTTTACTCTTGACGGCGTCACGTGTAAAAATCTGGAAATTTTACCAGTTTTGTTTTTCTAACGGAGTCTTAAAGTTTTTGTTGAATTATTAGTTTTATAATCTCCAGGAAATCTGCAAACATCATTCCACAAGCATTATATCTTATTTTGTTTTCTAGGATTTTTTTTTAGCATATGTAGATTGCCGCCGATTTTATGCGAAGTTGCCTTGTCTGTTTTCTCAGGTTTTACAGATTATGTATGACAAGAAGATGATTATTATTCTGGAAGGGAAGCTTTGATTGTTCATTTTCTTGGAGGAAGATTTAACCTAACCACCTTATTATCCATACCGAGCGAATCAGGGGAGTATTTGATTTCATTTGTTTTACTTATTTCACTTTTACATTCTTTACTTGAACATTGGGGACAATGTTCATCCTAAGTGTAAGGGGAGGGTAAAATGATGATACCTTACAAATACACTTCCGCTTGAGTTTGTTTGTTTGATGGTAGATGTGTAATAAAACTATGAGAAATACTTGTTAGTGCAATTTTAGAGCCAAATTTAAAACTTTTTACAACATTTAGGAGTGAAACTTTAGCCATAGCAAGCGTCTCATGGATAGGAGATTGTATGACTAGCACATAATCGTACCATTCAGAAAAATTTTCCACCCAAATATGTGAGGTTCGCCTTTAGATTTGATAGGAAAAGCATTTACTATTAGTGCTTATGAGTGTACCGGTAGCATTTAGATTCTAGAACTTGCGTTAGTGATGCATCCCGAGACCGCTAGTGAGACTACATTCGTGTAGTAGGATTTACTACACGATAAGAGGCATTAGGATCACCCTTGTGTTAAACCCGTATCATAATTAATTGACCATTTAAGTCATATTACTTGGCTAGTTAAGTCAACTGATTTTTCCCACACCATTAGCGTTGTACTCATTTTTAGTACACGAAACCCCTAGTACACCCCTCCGAGCCTATCTTTTCGTTTCTAACTTTAAGCATTTTACTTAAAGGAAGAATTTGTTACACCCCACTTAAATGTACAACCAAATCGCCTTAGCCTTCCGTGTATGCACTCATCTTTAGTGCATTATTGTTATTTGTTAAACCCTAAGTTAATTATCTAATTGATTACATGGTTGCTAAGTCGAGTCATATCCTTGTACATATTATTTAGGAACGATTGGGACTCATGGGTGAAGTACTTATTTTATGGAGTAATGGGGAAGAACATCATATATTACCCCCGTATGTGCGTTAATCTTAAAAGTACTCCAAGTGTTTTGATTTTCTTAATTCGAGTCATTAGATTAGTTTATTGTAAAGTATGTAAAAATTCAAGTGTAAGGGGAATTTTCATTCCCTATGATGTATTATTTTGGATGGTAGGGTAAGAGTGTATGCAAAAAAAAAAAAAAAAAAAAAAAAAAAAAAAAAAAAAAAAAAAAAAAAAAACATACGGACTACCATCCCTTTTCATTTTATGTTTTTGTTATTTTTGATTTATTAGCTTAAGTCGAGTCTAGTCTTGGCTTAGCAACGCCATATTGTACATGTAATTAACCAAGATTGTTAACTCGCCACCAGTAAAGACTGCCTATATCCAACAAAACCGTGTATTCCATATCCCTACACCTAACGTTACAACCCTTTAAAAGACCTCTTTGATAGTTTATCCTAGGTGCTTACGCCATGTGGTGGAGGTTTGATCCTTTCCCAAGCCTATGGTAATCTATTTTGCTATGACAGGTAGTGAGAGATGTTTTCCATTTCCATATTGTGATATTACTTTATTACACCTGAGAGATGTGAGTATCTAAACACTATTTGTGAAGTGCTAGTGTATGACCTCCGTGCTTGTCTTTGGTCTTTAGTGGAACGATTATTTGTTGTAATTACTTTTATATTAGTGTTAAATGACCCCTAACTTGTATTTTGACTAGAATAAAAGCGCATTTGCTTGAGGACAAGCAAATCTCAAGTGTAAGGGTATATGATGAGGCGAAAAATGAACCACTTTTAGGGGGTCATTTAAGCCCGAAATTGAATTTATTTGATCAAATATTACCCTAAATCGTTCCTTTTGTGATTTTAGGTACTTTGGGAGTGAATTCTGGAAAAGGAAGCAATTCGGACGTTTTTGGAGCGTAAAAGTGAAGAAAACGCCAAAGACTTAATTTTCCATGCTGAGAACAGTACCTGACGGCGTCAAGACGAAGATCCTGACGGCGTCAAGAGTAAAAACCATGACGACCCAGTGCAAACCTGAAAGCGTCACAACAAGGGCGTCAAGAGTTAAATTGGTGACGACCTGCATAAGGGAAACACATGACGGCGTCAGACCCAGATCTAGGCAGTCCAAGGAACTATTTGGCGGCGAGATGACGGCGTCAGACATTTGTTCTTGACGCCGTCACCTATCAAAATCTATATATAGTTTTCTATTTTTCATTCATAAAAAAAGAGGAACTTGTGTGGAGAAACTAGGGCCGAACTTTGAAAACCCTAGGTCATATTTTACAGTGTTTTCAAGGGTTTTCACCCCTTGAATCCTTTCATGTTCTATTGAGATAAGTCTTCTCTTAATTCAATCAATATGTTTATGTGTTGGTTGATTATATCTTATGCTTGTCTTAATTTTATCATGCTAGGCTAGATCTATCTTGTGTTTGCTTGAATCTAATGAAACCTAGATGTTAATTATGTGTTGATTACTTGTTTATGGTTGTATTGGATGAATGATTTCAATGTTAGGCTTAAGAAAACTGGCAGATCTCCATTGTGTAACATGCTTGAACGTCTTAGGAAACATGAACCGATGTGTACTAGGTTTTATTGGTTGTATTTAATGCATGAGCAAATTCTAGTGATCCTATGTTAGGAACTTCTTAGCCGGCTCGACATAGGAGTGAAGTAGGCGCTCATAGGATTGGGGAAGTAAGTACGCCACCCCATGAATGGTACTAAAGAATACAATCCGTCATCCACGCAACTATAACAAGTAATTAACGTGTAAAAGATATCTAGGGAGTAGTGAAATCTAAGTAAACACATTTCTTCCACATATTGCTCACAACTTTAGTATAATTTAGTTTATTTTCATTTCTAGTATTTTATTTTGATTGCATCTTTAGTATTGGGTTAGTTGATTAGCAACTAATTCCGCCCAACTCCTTCAAACCTGAGATTTTTACTTGCTTTCTAAAAAATATAAAAATACAAAAAGAATCATCCCTCATCTCTAGACCTAGTCTTTAGGTTTTCTAATCCTAGCGACACTATTCCTAGTTGAACGATCAATCCCCCAGTACTTGTCATTATACTATACTACATCGATCAGGTACACTGCCTGGTGGGGGTTGTAAGCTTCTCGAGATCCCTTGAGAGGTAAAGCCTGGCGCAATCCCTACGCATCACGTATCTTCTCCATTCAGGTTGGTGCTCGTTCAGAAAATTGGTGTTGTTAGCAATATTCGTTTGACTGAGGTTGTATCTCGATAAGTCATTCATGATCTTACAAAACCTGAGATAGTACGACTCTATGGATTTACCAGGGATTGAAGTGAACTTGCGGAGTTCCTTGAGCAATTGTGTTTCCATTTCCTGTTTCCCGATGTCTGTCCCATACATTAACCTTTTGACTCTTTCCTATACTACATGAGCACTTCATTCACTATCAACAGTTGCATAAGTCATTTCAGGTAGACCAAGAACGACGAGATGAAATGCCTGATCATCAGCTGCAATCTGTTATCTGTCTTCCTCAGTGTACTCAGCCTCTATCTGATCTCTGTAGTATGGTTTTACTGGGTGGTTCCATTAGGATCTCCAGGGTCTAGTACTTTTCGTGGTTTGAAGGGTCCTTCCAAAATGGAATTGATAAGAAGTTTTCCATTTGGTTTGCTCTTAAGATAGCGCATCATACGACTAGCCCACTGTGAGTAACCACCCTTTGATAGCATGGGAGGTCGGTTTTCTGCACCTGTTGCATGAATATCTTGCTGAGTTGCCATTGATTAATGATAAAGTTGATCTTGGATCGGTTCAACGAAGTAGGAGTTGTGTTTGATGTAAGTTGATGCAAGTTGTTGTAGTGAAAATTTGGTCTAAAAATCTTAAAACCTCAATAACTTCACTCCGGAGGTGATTTGGGCCTCGAAAAATTCGTTTCACGACTTCGTGGTGAAACCTCACAATATTCAGCCTGTTAAGGTCGTTTTGATAGGTAATTCGCTGAAAATGGAGTTACGGATCAAAAGTTATGTCCGTTTGAAGTTTGGTCGTCAAAAGTCAAATTCTAAGCAGCAAAAGTCAACTCTGATGATATGTTCTTATGCGTAAACACTAATCTTATGCATAAACACTGATCTTATGCGTAAAGGTGGAGCTTATGTGAAAACTGTGAGTTATGCGTAAACTTTTAGGCTTATGCGTAAGCTTTGAGTTTATGCGTAAACTTTAAGTTTATGCGTATGATATTTACGCGTAAGGTTTACAGAACCAAACAAACTGTTCAAACTTATCCAAGCTTGCAAGTATCACAAGTCGAAGTATTCCACTAACTTGTCCAAGTTAGGGAAGTACTGAAGATTCAATCTTTTGCGTAAAACCAGAACTTCTGCATAAAACTTCTGCGAAACATGCAACTTATGCGTAACTTTTCACTACTTTTGCGTAAAGAATGAAACTAACGCGTAACTTTCAACCTTATGCGTAAAAAGATGGTTTTTTTGTGAATCTTACGCATAAAATTTTTTTGCTTAAGCTTACGTGTAAAGTGACCTGTAACGTCAAAAACACGATTTTTTCATAAAAAGCACAATTTCCACAAGTTTCTTTTGGTCAAATCTCTTCTAAAACTTTAGCACTAAAACTCGTAAAAATCAAAACTTTTTGAAGAAAAAACACACATTTTTAATAAAACACGCAACTTAAATGCAAAGTTTTGACAAAAAACGATTTCCACACACTCCTAAATCATTGTTAGGTGATTGATACCACTTGTAGGACCATAAATATCAACTCTATCACGTAAATAATAAGCTTATAAGGCACGTATGAGATGGTGACTTGATGTATGAGGCGTATGAAATCAGAGAGAGAGTAGAAAGATGAAAAGAACTTTTATTAAGAAAACACACACTTACACACTCAAGTACACACCTCAAATGAGCCTTTGAGGTGTATTTATACATAAATCATGTTGCCCTAAAAGGCTTTTCAATGGGCTTAGATTGGGCTTGGCTTAATGGACATGGTTTACGTATATTTTGTAAGGCTTTTACATTGTTCAATAACATGTTTGATTTACCAAGTCCATGGCCCAATTTGCTAAACTATAACATACATAAAGACACGTTTACAAAGTTCCTATGACTAGAATGACCGCCACTTTTCTTTATATTTCTTTAATGCTAACATATTATTTATGAGAATTGGTGCTTAATCGTTTACTTTAGTAATTCTCAGGTAAAAACAAGCAATTGATGAAACTTGGCGATTTTGGACGAAATATGGAGATAAATGAATGGAAAAAGTCTGCTGAATAGATGAATTTAAAAACCATTGCCTGACTTTGAAGCATGTGCTGCATCTGATTATATCATGCGCCGCATATGAAACCTTGGTCAACGAAGAAGAACCAACTTGTTCTACTCTAGATACGCCGCATCTCATTATCAACATGCGCCGTATCATTATCAAGACTTCACCAAAGACAATCCAAGACGCTGAAGGACATGCGCCGCATAGAGATTCAAGATACGCCGCATCTGAAGACGGTGTATGAATATTCCAGAATATATTAATCTTGGACCACACGCGAAGTTAAGTAGATGCGCCGCATCTACCCCTCTGAAAAAACTATAAATACCCCAAGACATAGACGAATTTTGTATGCAACCAAACCCTAAGAAAATGAATTCAGATGACAAGACAACACAAGACACACCCTAAACAAAGATCTTAGAGCAGTAAGAAGGTCCTACATGTATTTAATTCATTAAGTAGTTTTGTTTTATTGTATTAGTAAACTATAATCCATCAGGATTGATGGGCTTGTGGCCGGCATACTGCTCCCCTTAAAATTGCTTTCTCATCGATTATAAGTTTATATGATGTTTTTTGGTGATTTGTATATGTGCTTTGATAACCTCTGTGTCTAGCTGTGTTTTGCTTGGGCTGCCATACCCCCTCCACACTTACTTATCTAGAGTCTAGAAAGTAAGATAGGCATAAGTGATCATTAAGAGTTTACTCGCCTATATTTAGGATCCAACGAGAGAGAAGAGTTTACGATACTCATCATATAAACTAGCAATAAAACAAGTGACAAGCTACTTAACAAAAGGATAGGACTTCTATCTGTATCTATTATCTATCTGTGTACGTGTTAGTCTTTCGCTGTTTCGTTCTCATTAGTTTTATTAGTTTAATTAAATAACCAAATCTGTGCTAGTCTCTCAGGCTAAAACCCCCCCTTGCGTTAGATTAGATTGTAAAACTAATTTAGTATATTTAAAATACTGATCAGATTAACTAGATATTATGTTCCACTCTTAGTGATCGACACTCTTCTCGTTAGTGTGTGTGTTATAGGATAAGTCGGCTAAATATAAATGTAAAACTTGAATAGGCAAAATCACTCTATACTACACATGACACAACACACATTAAGTACAAACATAAGTGAGATCATCTTCATCATCAGAGTTGTCATCCATGACATATGACATGAATGCCATGTTTCCTGAACTTGTACTTGAACCTCCTGACTTCTTTACCTTTGGCTCAGCAATCTTGAGGTTGTTATAAAGATCATTGAGAGTCATCTTCTCCAATTCAGGCTTGTGTTGATAAACAACAACATAAGTTTGCCATTCAGTAGGCAAACTGTTGAGGAACTTCATGTTGAGATCTTCTTGAGGAATAGTAACCTTCAACACAACCAGTTGACTGACAATCCTTTGTAACCTACTAAATACATGATCAAGAGTTTCATTGCTTGTGGCAATGAAATTCTCATAATTTTGTTTCAGAAGGGTCTTTTGTGCCTTTTTGGTGGTTTCATTACCACCAAATCTTTCTATAATGGCTTCAAAAAGTTCCTTTGCAATTGCATAACTACTGAAGTTCAAAACTTGATCATTTGGCATAGCCATAAGCAAGAGATGATTGGCTTTGAGATCATTACTCCTTTTAGCTTTTTCATCATTGGTGACTGGTTCAGTATTGAGCTTGGAGGTCTTGGAGCCATCAGTATTAGTAACTTCAGATGTATATTCTTTCTAAGAATCACCATTTTTGATGATGTCCCATAATGCATAGTCTTGCACCATGAAATATTGTTCAATTCAGAGCCTCCATAGATCATACTCATTTTGCTTGAGTATGGGTAGCTTGGCAGTTGTTGAGGATGATTGAGTAGTTTCCATGTCCATCTTCTTGAGAGAAGCAAGAACTTAATCTTCTGGATCTTCTAAATCAAAGTATCAGAAACCTGTCTCTGATACCACTTGTGGAGGATCTGAACACACACCTTGTGTTAGATAGATACTTTGAGTTATGTTAACTAGCAAGCGGAATTCACTAGTCAACACATAGAAGATTTTGTATGTATGATGTATATGAATGTATGTAAGAGTAATGAACACAATGTATAACCAAACAGCTTCAATATTATTAATAATGTTAATACAAATATCGCCTAAAAACGTTATTTATATTTTACGATCTTCGCTAAGTTTTGTTAACGACAAAATGTAAACTTTAGTTTCTAAGTAAAACATAATCTTAGTTTTAAAGACTTGCATAAACTAGACTTTTGCTACATTTTACATTTCATAAAACACAACACTTTTTATTTCTTAAAATAGAATTGTCACATCACATTTATGGCAAGTTTTGTCATTATACATTTATGGAAAGAAATGTGTTTGACTTACTAAGTTGTTGCTTGCAAGTTTAGTGTTTGACTTGATATTATGAGATGTGACATTGTTTGGTTTGCAAGGAGTAATGAGATGTGACTTTGTTTGGTTTGCAAGATTTATTGCAAAACCAACTGCAAGCCCGGCGGTACCCTGGGGGTACACGGGCGGAACCCTTCTGAGGGGTCCGCCTGATCCGCCAGACCTGCAGAAGTTTGGCTATAAATACCAAGCCACAAGTTGATTTTTGGCTTATCACTCTACATCATATTTTACACACACACATTCATTCTTTCATCTAACCCTTTAACATTTCATATGTGAAGTTTCTTTTTGTAGCAAAGAGATTCACGAGCTCA
The DNA here is from genome assembly GCA_030686995.1 of Artemisia argyi. Classification (NCBI taxonomy): domain Eukaryota; kingdom Viridiplantae; phylum Streptophyta; class Magnoliopsida; order Asterales; family Asteraceae; genus Artemisia; species Artemisia argyi. Next base: position 84,030,125 of record CM060705.1, on the reverse strand, counting down.
TTAAAAGTAACAAGTATTCAACACAACGTTGCAAGACTTGTTAGCTTAGCATTGTGTAGACTTGTGTAGTTTACACTTCATTTGATTGTGTATTTTCAGTAGTGATCGGTTAGTATTTTAGTCCTCAAAATACAAAGTATCAGGAGTAGTTGTACCCTTGTAAAAGAACTAACGGGAGTGGTTGTACCCTTGGTAAAGAACTCGACATCTAGCTTAGTGTCGGTAAAAGTATAAGCGACGTGTAAGGTTTTCTCTGCCGGTGAAAGGAACTTGTTGACTAGTGAAAGAAACTCTCGAGTTGGATACTCGGGGCGTGGACGTAGGGCAAGGAAAAAGAGTCCTTGTAGCCGAACCACGATAAATACTCGTGTTGTGGTTTGATCGTTTCTTTCATTTACTTGCATGTTATATATTGTGTTTGTGTATATATCTTTGATAAAATGGAAAGTTTCAAAGCTAACTAAATAAGATAAAAAGATTTTAATCGGTAAACTATTCAACCCCCCTTCTAGTTTTTCACAATTGGCATCAAGAGCTATGTTACACAAGCTTTTAAAATATATTGTGTTTTAAAACTTGAAACGATCCATGGATTTTGAAAATTAAAAAGAAGGGCAATCTATGCAAAGACCAACACTCTTTGAAGCAAATGGTTTTATATATTGGAAAAACCGTTTTGAAACTTATGTGAAATCTAAAGATATAGATTTGTGAATCATTGATGGTGATAACGTAGTTACTAACATTAAAGATGATGATCAAAAGAAATTAATTGGTAAAAATAATGAAGCTAAAATGATGCTTTACAATGCTTTACCTAAGAAAGAATATGAAAGTGTCTTTTTGTGTAAAACCGCCAAAGATATTTGGCAATCTTTAATTGTCACTCATCAAGGAAACTCACAAGTTAAAGATAACAAAATTGATCTTCTTGTTCAACAATATGAACAATTTGTTATTTCCGAAGATGAGATTATTGATAATGCTTTTGCTAGGTTTAATACTATTATTACTTCACTTAAAGCACTTGATGAATCTTTTTGTAGTAAGAACTTTGTCAGGAAATTTCTTAGAGCACTCCATCCGAAGTGGAGAGCAAAAGTGACGGAAATTGAAGAATCCAAAGATCTTTCAAGCATGTTACTTGATGAGCTAATTGTCAACCTCAAAGTTCATGAAATGGTAATGGAAAAAGATTCGGAACTAGTTAGAGGCAAGAAAGAAAAAGTTAAGTCCATTGCCTTGAAAGCTAGAGTCCAATCAAGTGATGATGAAGAATCTACTTCGGATAGTGATGATGAGGAATATGCTATGGCCGTTAGAGACTTCAAGAAGTTCTTTCGTAGAAGAGGAAAGTTTGTAAGGCAACCTAAAGATGACAAGAAAACTTTCCGAAAAGATCGTGATGATAGGAAAGGAAAGGTTGAAAGAAAATGCTATAGGTGCGGAGACACAAGTCATCTTGTAGGAGAATGTCCAAAACCACCCAAGAGCAAACCTCAACAAGCTTTTGTGGGTGGTGCTTGGAGTGACTATGAAGGAGATGACGATTGATGAGTGCTCAAACACTCATCATTTTTGGTCAAATCTGAACTGCAAAACATACAAAAACACTCAGAAATGCATCAAAATACTAAAAATATTTCAAAATTGTGTTTTATATGTTTTAGATGCAAAACGAGTAAAAACAAATGAAAAACGTATAAAGTTTGCAAAATTGGCAGTTTCAGTCCCCCGACTTTCAAAAATTAACAAAACTAGTCCCTGTGCATTTATTTTGCAAGAAAAGTCAACCCAAGTCCTTTTTAAATAAAAAGTTATCAAAAATAACACTTGGGTAAAAAAAGTTTTGAAAATTTACATGTTTGGCCCCTGAGATTTCAAATTTGGCAGAATAGGTCCCTGGGATTTCTAATTTTGAAAAAGTGCAACTTTGGTCTTGGTATTATTCAAACTTGTCAATTTTGGTCCTCATAATATATTTTGGAAAATTACATGATCAGCCCTTGCAATTTTCATTATTACAACTTTGGTCCTTGTGGTGTTCTAAAATTACAAACAAACGGACCCTTGGTTTTTAATACCCAACAACACTAGCCCATCCCAACCCCTGATCCAATACCCTCAACCCACTACACTACCCAAGCCCAAAATAACAACCGGCCCAACCTTCCCACCCTTTTAATAATATACCTGGTCAAACGACCAGGTCAACACAACCATCTTCAACCCCCCTTTCCCTGGTTTTCAGCTCAATGTCTCCCCCCCCCCCCTCCTCTCCAACTCCACAAAACATGCACCAACTATCATAAATACTTCTACCTACACCAACCTTCCCCCCCCCCCTCATTAATAACCACACCAGCTCCACTACAACTGCCCAATCTCAGTTTTCCCGCCAAAAATCTTTAAACGGCCATGATCAATAGAAGCCCATCCAACGGTCAAGAAAGATGTGGGAAAGAAAAAGAAACCCTCCAGGGTCTATAAAAGTAAAAAAGAAAGGGAGAAAGAGCATTAGTGTAGCAGTAGAGTAGGATTAGTGTAATTGTAGTTTTAATCGTTTAGTTAAATTTGTCATTTTCTTTGTATTTTTAAGCTTTCAAGTATTGTTTCTCCTCAATTCAGTGTATTGTGAGACGTTTTCAAATATCAATTTCAAGTTTTGTTTAATATTCATATTGTGCAAGTTTTACCTTAAAGTTGAATTTGTAGTCAAAAATGTTTGTTTGTGCTTTTATGGACTGAGTTAGCACACTTATGCCCCTAGATAGCTTAATCAGGCTATTAGTTACCATAAAATTCAGTGTAATTTCAAAAAGCAAAATACAAAAAAAAAAAAAAAAAAAAAAAAAAAAAAAAAAAATGGAAAGTAAGAAAAATAAGAAATCAAGATGAAGAAGAAGCAGTGAAGGAACCAATGGTTTAGTTGTCTCAGGGAGACATTAGGTCAAAGTGAGTGTTCCATCTTTGGTTTTGAGCCATGGCTGTTGTAAGCTCCTTTCCATTTTCCTTTTATATAAATGTTCATTTTAAGTAATCTGTAGTTATAATTGTTTTAGCTAATGGTAACTGTTTATTTATACTAATCTTAGGATATTACAATGTTTAGGATCAGTTTCATGGAGTAGTTGTTTCAATTGTTTCATTAATCACCTCAACAGCTTCACTTAAGGGGTGTTTGGCACAGTGGTTTTGACCACTGTGCTTGGGTTTATTTGTTGAAATCCTGACTTAGTTAACTCATCTTAGGTAGTAATAACACATTCATAACATAATATCCAGTGGTCATTTGTTTAAATAGTCAAAATCAACAAAACACCCCACATATCTGTGCACTGTTGTGACTGTGAGATTCATGCACCCTCATATCATTTCATTTTTAGGTACTTTAGCATGTTTTGGTGTCATTTCATCTTAATTCAACCTAATTAGTTTGTAAGATCCATTAGAATCTCAAAAAGGTCAAGGTTCAAGTTTATTTTAAAAAGTCAAAGTTACTTTGTGCAGAAAAAACCAAAACTTCAAAGAATTATTTTGAAGTTTATGTTTACTCGCAAGCCTTGAAACTTGTTTACATTTGTTCTCTACCAGCTAATCTTTGAGTTCCTTACATTATTATATTTTTAGAATTTTTTTCCTTGGCCCTAGCTTGCCCTAAAGTCACTTGCAGGGGGCATCAATCCCCTGCATCAGCTGCACATCAGCCCCACCACCACCACTTGGTGGTGGTTTTCTGATCACCTCAGTGGGTTCCAAGGTCCAATATTTGTTCCTTCCAAACCCCCTCCGACCAGTCTTTGGATTTTGACCCTTGGTTTGACCTAAAACTCCCTGGGTCCCACCTAAACTAGCCACAAAACTCTGTCCCACTTTTCAGCTTTCAAATAAGTTATTAAGTGCTTATTTTGTGTTATTTGCTCTTTCTGTGGTTCTCAATTGCTTTTTCTGGCTTATAAATGTTCCTTAAACTCAAGTGAACCAGAATTAACAAGAGTGGGTCCCACTTAATGCCATTTTAGCTCATTTCACCATTTGGTCAAACAAAGTCAACTGTTTGGCTTTTTGCTTTCCATAGTGCTTAATTTTGATTTACAAAAAAGTTGTTTTTATAAAAAGTTCATGTTTTTAGTTATAAAATAGTTTGGTAAAATAAAAATCCAGAAAAAACAAAGTAATTTTAAGTGATAGTTTCTATTTAATTTAGTTTAAATTTTAATTTTTATTTTTATATTTTTATTAAGAACTTAGCTTTTTTATATTTTTCTTAAATTCCTCTTATATTAAAGTATTTATAATAATTTTTTCATATTTTTATTTTATCATTTAGTATTTATTAGAATTAATCTTAGTTTTATTAATAATTAATTAATATTAAGTATTAAATAGCATAATTAGTTTTTATTAAGCAAGACCTAGTTTTTATATTTTTTCTAGCTTTTATATGTTGTAAAATAATTTTATAAATTTTCTTATAATTTTTACTGTTCATTTTCTATTTTTCTTAATTTAAAATAGTTTAATTAGGTAATTAATATTTAATTAGTAATTAATTAATAGAAAAATCACAAAAAGACAAAAATACTTATTTTTAATTTTAAAACTTATTTTTAGTTATTTTATAATTTTAGGAATTTTATTTTCATTTTTCTAGTATTTAATTAATATTATATTGTATTTAAGTGTTTTAAATATTAATAATAAGTATTAAATAGTTTTTAATTAATATTAAATAATTAATTAGTGTAAAAATTTATTTTAATTTTATAATTTTTTTTTTTTATCTTTTAGTTTGTAAAAAAGTCATTTTCACCCCCTGGGGGTTTTCAGATTTCCGTTTTCACTTTTTATTTCGTACGTTTACGTTATTTAAAACGTGAACGTACGCGTTTTTAGATTTTAAACGTTTCTGGTTTTTCCAACTTTCCAGTCTTGTTCATATATCTTATTTAAGCTATTTCATTGTAGATTCCTTAGTTCAATCAATCACAAAACCCTTTCTGTCCAAATTCACCCGATCACAGAACCGTTTGATAACCATCCACACCTCGTCGGGACATAACGACCCGGGGAAACACTATCTTCCACGGAGATTGATTCTAGGCTTTTTAACTTTGTTGACCATTCCTTGGTCAATATAAGTTAGTGGTTTAGCACCAATCAACGATGAGCCAAAGAATGATGATATTGCTCTCATGGCTCACAACTCAAATGGGGTGTTCTCCGACTCATCTTACTCCTCTATTGATGATGACACTTTACAAAAAGAATATAACAAACTTTGTGAATTGAGCTTAAAAATCATAAACAAAAATAAATTTTTGAAAACTAAAAAGGAGTTTTTAGAAAATGAAGTTTATGAGTTAAAAGAGAAAGCTAAGAGATTAGAAAAGAGTAAAGGTATTGACACATCTTGCAAATCATGTGAAGAGCTTAAATTAGAAGTTGAGAAACTCAAAATGATCTAATAAAACAAACCACAAAGTTTAAGAAGTTCGATAAGAGCATTTCTTGTGCGGATGAAATTATGAAACTTCAAAAGTCACCCTTTGATAAAACAGGACTAGGATTTACGAAAATAGAAACTTCAAAGGGTCAAACGAAACAAGAAAAGATTGCACAAGAAACAAAAAAAATTGCTACAGCAGCCTGCGGATCAGACGGAACCCAATCCAAGGTTCCGCCCGTTGGACCCGAAGGTTCCGCCAGGTCTGCTGCAGCAGTAACTCCATCCACATCGGATCGTTGAAAATTTGTTAAAGTTACATACAAAAATGGAACAAAACCTGTGTTTAAAACTAGAGTAGGACTTAGTAAAAATGAATTTAGAACTAAGACTACTCAACCAAGACCTAAGACTCCAATTCCCAAACGCCCCTTTCCAAAGAGCAACTTCAACGCTCGACCAAACTACCAACATGTTTGGAACCAAAACACTCCTAGACATTACCAAACTTCAAATTACATGCCATGGAACCCTTATACTCTATTTTCATACTTGGAACAAGTTAATGGTATGCTTAACCAAAATGGACCCATGAGAAATTGGGGACCAAATGTTTGAGTGTTTTTCATAAAATAGGTGTGCCTCAAAGTTTGTTTGGAACCGGATGAATGGATTAAAGATAGCGGTTGTTCAAGGCACATGACGGGTAACAAAAGCCTCTTCACTTCTTATCACAAATGTGACGGAGGTAATGTTACATTTGGTAGTAATGCTAAGAGCAAAATCATCGGAAAAGGTACAATCTCTCATGACTCCCTTTTTATTGATGATGTAGCTCATGTTGATAACTTAGGTTTTAATCTCCTTAGCATTAGTCAACTTTGTCGTAATAAGTATAATGTCCTTTTTAGTGAAAACGGAAGTAAGATACTTAAAGATGGTATAACCATAGCCAAAGGTGTCCTTAATAACAACGTATACGTCATGAAGATGGATCCAACATCTAGAGACAAACTTTGTCTTACCTCATTAGATGAATCTTCAACTTTATGGCATAGACGTTTAGGACACGCTAACATGAGACTAATTCAAAACCTCTCCTCCAAAGACTTAGTTCGAAACCTACCTAAGTTGAAATATGACCAACACTTTTGTGATGCTTGCAAAGTCGGTAAACAAGTCCATAATAGCCATAAGGCTAAAAACTTGGTTTCTACATCTAGGTGTCTAGAACTTTTGCATATGGATTTATTTGGTCCATCCGCTATACAAAGTTATGGAGGTAACTTCTACACTTTGGTCATAGTTGATGATTACTCAAGATATACTTGGACAAAATTTTTGAAAAGTAAAAATGAAGCTTTTGATAAATTTGAAATTCTAAGTAAGAAAATTCAAAATCAAGTAGGGTCTAATATTGTGTCTATTAGAACGGATCACGGTCGTGAATTTGATAATGAATTTCAATTTGGAAACTTTTGTGATAATAATGGTATAACTCATAACTTTTCGGCTCCACGTACTCCTCAATCTAATGGTGTAGTAGAACGTAAAAACCGGACATTGCAAGAGATGAGTAGAACAATGCTTAATGAACAAAATATTCCACAAAAGTTTTGGTGTAATGCCGTTGACACATCAACGTACATTTTAAATCGAGTCTTAATTAGACCATTTTTGAATAAAACTCCTTATGAACTATATAAAGGTAAAAAACCTACATTAGGATACTTTAGAGTGTTTGGGAGTAAATGTTTCATTCTTAACACCAAGGATTATCTCACCAAATTTGACCCAAAGTCTTATGAAGGTGTATTTCTTGGATATTCACAAAATAGTAAAGCATACATTGTTTTGAACAAAGAAACCTTAAGAGTCGAGGAATCGTTGAACGTAACATTTGACGAGAGTCCACCTCCCTCTAAGACATCACATTTGGTAGATGATGACTTAGTTGAAAGCCAAGCAATTGAAAATCAAGAAATTTTAAGTGATGACAAGGAAGATGAACTATTAAACAAAGAACTTGTCAATGTCAAAGAATCTAAAAGTCATCCATTAGATGGTGTCATTGGTAACATTAACGAAAGAACACTAAGGTCAAAAGTTCAAAATGAAAGCAACTACTTTTGTTTCGTGTCAACCATTGAACCTAAAAATATTAATGAAGCCATTAAAGATGAGTCTTGGGTAATTGCAATGCAAGAAGAGTTAAACCAATTTGTTAGAAATGATGTATGGACATTAGTTCCTCAACCAAAGAGTCAAACTATAATTGGAACAAAATGGGTATTTCATAATAAAATGGATGAAAATGGAATTGTGTCTAGAAACAAAGCTAGGCTAGTTGCACAAGGATATAACCAACAAGAAGGCATTGACTACGATGAAACTTTTGCTCCGGTTGCTAGGCTCGAGTCAATTAGAATCTTACTTGCATATGCATGTGCACATAATTTCAAACTCTTTCAAATGGACGTCAAAAGTGCATTTCTAAACGGAGTCATAAATGAAGAAGTGTATGTTGCTCAACCACCGAGCTTCATCGATTTTGAAAAACCAAATCATGTTTACAAACTTAAAAAGGCTCTTTACGGACTTAAGCAAGCTCCAAAAGCATGGTATGATCGACTTAAAACCTTCCTAGTTGACCATAAGTATACCATGGGCTTAGTTGATAATACTCTCTTCACTAAGAAGAAAGATTCACATATTATCATAGTCCAAATCTATGTTGATGACATTATATTCGGATCAACTTGTCAAGAATTATGTGTGGATTTCTCAAAAATTATGCATGACGAGTTTGAAATGAGTATGACGGGAGAACTCAACTTTTTCTTAGGACTCCAAATTAAACAACTAGAAGATGGTATCTTCTTTAATCAATCTAAATATATTAAGGACATGCTTAAGAAATTTGGATTAGAAGATTCGAAACCAATCAAAACACCCATGTCCACGGAAACTAAACTCACCAAGGATGAGGAAAGTGAATCCGTAGATAGCACTAAATATAGAGGTATGATTGGTAGTCTACTTTACCTAACGGCTAGTAGACCCGACATTATGTTTAGTGTTTGTCTATGTGCTCGTTTTCAAGAAGATCCTAAAACTACCCATCTCGAAGCCGTTAAAAGGATTTTTAGGTATATTAAGGGCACTACACATTTAGGTTTATGGTATCCCAAAGGAACGGGAATAGACACCATAGTGTATGCCGACTCGGATCATGCCGGTGACTATGTCGATAGAAAGAGTACAAGTGGTATTTGTACTTTTGTTGGACATTGTCTCACCTTATAGTTCTCTAAGAAGCAAACGGCTCTTGCTATCTCAACAACGGAAGCCGAGTACGTTTCGGCCGGAAAGGCATGTCAACAAGCTCTTTGGATGAAGCAAGCTCTTGTCGACTACGGAATTCAACTCAACGACATCACAATTCTTTGTGACAACAAAGGTGCCATTGATCTTAGCAAAAACCCGGTTCAACATGCTCGTACCAAACATATTGAAATCCGTCATCATTTCCTTCGTGACAACGTTCAAAAAGGAAATACCTCAATTGAGAAAGCTTCTTCCGAATACAACATAGCCGACATTCTCACAAAACCCCTTAAACGTGAACCTTTTAACCTTCTTAGGCTAGGCTTAGGACTCATGGAACCTACATTGTAGTTCTGGACATTAGACAAAAATCAAAACAAATCCATAACTCTTTTTCTCAGCAGGGTCGGCGGAACCCTCAGACACAACGGATGGAACCCATTTCAGGGGTCCGCCGTGTCCGCCGACCTGCAGAATCATTTTTTTGTTTATATTAAACCAAACACCCATTTTCTCATACCACCACTTCCAAACAGCTACTATTCACTTTACCATCCATCCATACCTATGAATTCTTGGTCTTCCATTCATTTATATTGCAAATCAATCATCATTGTAAGTATTCTAAACTTGATTACAATCCTGATCTGAGTCTAGGAATTCTATTTTTTTTTTTTTTTTGCACAAAAACAAAAACTTGGGGTTATGCATTAACTTGAGAAACTCATGCATAAGATTAGGTATTTAACAAAACTAATCATGTTCCCCATAGTTAGGAATTGCATTCTTAATTAGTATAAACATGTTTGCTAAAACACCCCATGTCAAATCTTTCCAAAAATTTTTCACAAGTAGGACAAATATTTTTTCGTCTAACATTGAGAATACAAAATCAAAACGTTATGTTTAAAACCTCACTTGCATAAGGTCTCTTGAATGCTAAAGGGAATACATAACCAATATGTATTTTCGGGTACATTCAAACGAAGCTACATTGAATTAGGAGCGTTTGGGTTATCTTTTGTTTTATAACAAAACTTGCATTATAAAACGATTTTGAAGCATCAAAATGAGTCAAGATAACCGCACCTCCACATTGTTTTCATATAGGCACACACTAGAACATCCACATTATAATAGTAGTTTAAATTTTGTTGTTCTAGGAATCATCATGCCTCCTCTAACCCACTACGACCACAAGGACACCATTAAGTACCTACCAAAACACCACAAAACCAAAGGCCTTACCCCAAACCAAGTCAACGTTTTCAAAGCCTTAGAAAAACACTATGTCCATGAGGGTAGAACCATTGACCCGTCTTTCCTAGAAGGCACAAACCTTTACACCGAATTTGCCACAATCAACTTTGAGTGTCTTTTGAATATCGACGAGCCTATTTTTCCTAGATTCATTCTAGAGTTCTATGCATCCTTCGTCCTCTCCACGGATGATTATGGTCAAATGTCTATCAACTTTAGGGTTAGTGGTCATCAATACTCCTTCACTCTTGAAGAGTTTGCTCAAATCCTAGGTGTCCCAAACCATGGCACTTGCATCTATTCCTACTTGCACTCCCTCTCAACTCTTGACAACCTCCAAGACCGTATCCATCCTTATGACACACCCCTTGTGTCAAAAGATGTACTCCGTGACCACCTCTTTGTTAGGACCACCAACACTAGGAGAACTCGTTCGGGAAATGAGGTCGATAAGGACCCATATGGAATGGAAATGAATGAACTTAAGCCCCAATTCAAGAAATGGGAGGAAGTCCTTAGAGCCAATGTCATTAGCACAATAGGAAACCGAGATCATATCAACCTTTGCCTTTGCTACATGCTCTACTCCTTGTCCGTTAGGCAACCTTTCAACCTTGCCTACTACATGGCCAAGAGAATGGCCGACATTCCCGTGCATGGCACAACGGCTATGCCGTATGGAATGCTCTTGACCCGTCTCTTTAGGTTCATCTCACCCATTCCACCAACTCCAAATGGTCTTCGCCTTGACTACACTCTCATTCCACACACCTTTCTTCCACTTAGTGATAAGAGAGTCTACAAAGCCCAAGGAAAACGTCCTCATCCTCCTACCTCATCATCATCTTCCTCAATGAGTGAAGATGACAATTTGCCAAACTCTAGGCTCCCACCTCTCGAATACCTATCCCAACTACCGGATATTCCTAATGAGTCGGCGGAGTTCAAGCAAACAAAGGGGATGTTTAAGAATCTTGGAAGATTCCTTGGAAAGCTCAAGAACAAGATTGACTGTCAATGAGTGCGGGTGTGTAGGAGTGTTTGGCACTAGGTGCTATTTGAACTAATTTGGTTGTTTAAACAATGCTTATGATGTACTTGTAGGTTGGTACAATGTTTGATACTATTTGGAACATGTTTCATCTAACTTTGATGCAGGAAGACAACTTTTAGCAAGTTGTCAAATTTTCAAGCTTATAATATTTTCACTAAGTATAGTGAAATTCTCGACCTCAAGGTCAAAGTCCTATGAAATGTGTGTTTACATGTCTATTTTTTGCATTGCCTAACCAGAAATGCCTTATCTTTTTGATTTTAGGAGTTTTCGAAAATTTTGAAAATCATCTCGCGGGTCAAAAACGCGGACTGCCAAATTTCTGAGCTCTGGTGGATCTGGCGGTACCCAAAATTGGGTTCCGCCAGTGTATTTTCTGGGAATCCCAAAAATGGCCCAACGGACCAGGCGGTACCCTCAAATGGGTTCCGCCAGTGTATTCTGAGGGTTCCGCCAGTAGCCTGCAGATTTTTTTTTTTTTTTTTTTTTTTTTTTCTTTTTGTTTTTTGTTTTCAACATTTGAACATCCAAACACCAAAATCCAATCCTTTTAGATAGAGACCCATTTCCTGCAATGTGTTTAGCATAATAGGGTACTTCTCCTTCCGTAAACTTAACCAAAACCATTTCCCGCCAAAATTCAAAAATAACCATAACAACCTCAAGGACCCCTCACACATAAAGGAAGGAACCCTTTTAAAGGATCCTTGAAATCCCTGAGATTTATACTCCAACAAATCCACCAAAACCACTAAGCATTTAGTGCAAAACTTGTCTTCTCACTTCACCATTTTCATTGGATTGACTTCCATGATATGACAACCCACAATTAGTTTTCCAAATCATTAGGAACCTCCATTTTTGTATGGACTAACATCAAATCCAAACACTCCTTTCCATAATCCTTCAACACTATAAATTAAGCCATCCTAAACACTATCAAATCACACCTTCTTCATCACAATTTCTGAACTTCTAAACCATTTTTCACCATGACTAAGTCAACAATCACCTCTCAACCATCACGACCCATCCGGAAAACCGCCCGGATAAGTGTTAAACCCCTATGGTCTAATCAATCCATCAACCTAAGCTCCTCATCTTCGGATGAATTCACCTCACCTATAAAAAATGAACACTTTTTGAACCTTGCATCTCCATCACCATCACCCAATGAACCCTATGAGCTCACTCCACCACCAACTAAATCACCCATTGACCCAACTCCACCAAGTGCTCCAACCCAACCATCCAAAACTTCATCACCATCACCATTACCCAAAATTGAACCTATGGAGTTATTTGGGTCTCCTCCCACATCACCACACCTTTTTGTCCAAGATCTAAATGATCTTCCACCAAGACCTACACAACCACCACCTTTTTCAAATGAATCACCAAGGTCAATTCTTGACCAAAATGAGCTTTTTAACCACACTTAACCACCACAACAAGTGTACCATCAACCCAAACCATTGTTGTTTCACCCCATCTACCATGACATCCATGGTCCTCTTTATGGAGAACCAAACTTTGAAAACCATGATCACCCAACTCCACCACACTCTCAAGCCCAAACCTTTGAGTCTTTCTTTCCTTCATATGAGGATATACAAAACATGGTTGAGAACCACCTCCATCAAGCAATGGAATTTCAAACCACCTTGCTTGACTCAATACCAAACCCATCATCCACCCAAGAACCAAAAACCAACCAACCCTCAAACCAAGAAACCAAAACCAACTCATTTCCACCCACTCATCCCCATGTTTGCTCAAATTGTGAGCAAATGGGTGCAACCATCAAAACATTGCTTCACCAATTTCAAGATGAAACCCGGTTTGCATTCCAACAGGTCATAGAACGTTTGGATGCTCTTTCCCACCCAAACAAATCCTAGACACCCTTTGGAGGCCGTTTGCCCCAATTTAGGAAACTAGCTTTTATTTTTCTTTCTTGGTTATTTTTTTAAGTTTTTAGAAGTAGAGGAATATCTCTCATTTCTTGTCCTTTGACTTTTATAAGTCAAAATTTTACTTGGAATGCTATTTCTTTCTACTTACTTTCGTGCATTGTTGGTTGATCATTTTTATGTTGTCATTGTGGTTGCAATGTGTGTGGTAACTACAAGCTTGACTATATATATTACCAACTAACCATTTTTTTGTAGGATCAAAATCCATGTTTCCCATCTTGGCACTCCTTTTAGGGGGAGTAACAAGCAAGGGGGAGCAAGTGCATTTTTCCGCTTCGCTACTCTACTTTTTGTTTCGACAAAAAGGGGGAGAAATATATTAAACCTTCAAAACTTAATATGATTTTCATCACTTAAGTAAAACAAGTTTAATATAATTTTTTTTTTAAGTCTTAAACACCAAGATTTTGTGAGTTACTTCAAAACAAAGTTTATGTTTTGTCATCAACAAAAAGGGGGAGATTGTTAATACAAATATCGCCTAAAAACGTTATTTATATTTTACGATCTTCGCTAAGTTTTGTTAACGACAAAATGTAAACTTTAGTTTCTAAGTAAAACATAATCTTAGTTTTAAAGACTTGCATAAACTAGACTTTTGCTACATTTTACATTTCATAAAACACAACACTTTTTATTTCTTAAAATAGAATTGTCACATCACATTTATGGCAAGTTTTGTCATTATACATTTATGGAAAGAAATGTGTTTGACTTACTAAGTTGTTGCTTGCAAGTTTAGTGTTTGACTTGATATTATGAGATGTGACATTGTTTGATTTGCAAGGAGTAATGAGATGTGACTTTGTTTGGTTTGCAAGATTTATTGCAAAACCAACTGCAAGCCCGGCGGTACCCTGGGGGTACACGGGCGGAACCCTTCTGAGGGGTCCGCCTGATCCGCTAGACCTGCAGAAGGTTTGGCTATAAATACCAAGCCACAAGTTGATTTTTGGCTTATCACTCTACATCATATTTTACACACACACATTCATTCTTTCATCTAACCCTTTAACATTTCATATGTGAAGTTTCTTTTTGTAGCAAAGAGATTCACGAGCTCATTAAAAGTAACAAGTATTCAACACAACGTTGCAAGACTTGTTAGCTTAGCATTGCGTAGACTTGTGTAGTTTACACTTCATTTGATTGTGTATTTTCAGTAGTGATCGGTTAGTATTTTAGTCCTCAAAATACAAAGTGTATCGGGAGTAGTTGTACCCTTGTAAAAGAACTAACGGGAGTGGTTGTACCCTTGAAGAACTCGACATCTAGCTTAGTGTCGGTAAAAGTATAAGCGACGTGTAAGGTTTTCTCCGCCGGTGAAAGGAGCTTGTTGACTAGTGAAAGAAACTCTCGAGTTGGATACTCGGGGCGTGGACGTAGGGCAAGGAAAAAGAATCCTTGTAGCCGAACCACGATAAATACTCGTGTTGTGGTTTGATCGTTTCTTTCATTTACTTGCATGTTATATATTGTGTTTGTGTATATATCTTTGATCAAACGGAAAGTTTCAAAGCTAACTAAATAAGATAAAAAGATTTTAATCGGTAAACTATTCAACCCCCCTTCTATTTTTCCACAAATAATAATATGAGTGATCTTTGTTTATCACTAGGGTTATAATCTTGAAGCAATACGTAAAGGTAAAGTATATTGGAGACATCTTTAACCTAACATAGGATCTCCTTTTATAGCACAAGGAATCCTTTACAAGAAAAACTACTTTGATACATTATTCGTATCAATCTAAACATATAGAATATACACAATATCTATTCTATAATTCTCTCCAAATGCGTCTTCAATCTTCTGTGATCAGCTTATAAGCAGTACTAACTTTCTGTGCTAGCAGTACTAACTGAGTTAGTACTACTAGTGCAATCTTCCAGCAGTTCCTTCTTTAAGCTTGACAGTTTGTACTGATAAGGATAATTCCTAACACATAGATTATTGTATTGATATCACATAAGATTCGAATCCAAAAGTATTTCAAAACAAACTTGCAAAAGATTTTTTGAAAACATAATTAAAATGGTGAAACTAAAAAAATGTATAATGATGTGTAATTTTTTTAACGTTTTTAAGGGATTATTAAGCCTTTAAACTCTTAAATATTTGATCATATATTGTCCTAAATCGTTTCTTTTTAAGTTTTAGGTACTTCAGATGCATTTGCTAGAAAAGGACGCACATTGGGCTCGATTAGATGGAAAACTAAGAAAATGACAAAGGCCACATGACAAGGTCATGTGACGGCGTCACAAGCTATAACATGACGCCATCGCGTGAGGGGTGTTGACCATACATTGAGTGGAGATGATCTATAGAGACAACGTTAGAAGAGGCTGATGGCATCACAACTACAAAGTGACGCCGCCACAACTAAGTTGGTACAGGAACGAAACCCTAATAGGCAGCAAGCTGACGACGTCACAACACAAAAACTATAAATATCATCGCATTTTTTTCATTATGAGGTGTGCAACTTTGGAGGAACTTATATGACTAAGCTATGGTCGGTTTTTAGTAGCTTTTTAAGCGTTTTTGGCCATTAAAGAACTCATGTATTATTGAGATAGGCTATTTAATCAATCATTTAATCATGTTTATGTGCTATTGTTTTATTTGTTTATTTGGTTCACTTTCTATTACTATGCTCGGATAATTTACTTAGTATTTATTTAGGATTGCATGAAACCTAGTTATTGATTGTTTTATTGTCGTCTCTTGTTTAATGGTGTGCGCGTTAAGAGTTGAAACTGGCTAGGGAAAACTAGACTAGCTTAACTAATAGATTACTTATGTCTTAGGTTATTAATTGGGCGATTATTTATTGTGTACGTTAGTTATTGGGTAAGCTTAACAAATCTTATAGACGTCGTTCACTTAGGCTAGTCTATAGACGTTGGAGTGACCATACGACAACAGGTAATTAGAAATACTTCACATTATATTAGGCAAGGACGTGACAATTCGACAACATAGTAAGAGATAACTAGAGAGTAATGAGATTCTATGTAAATACGCTTTTTCTCATATAAAAAGTTCACAGTCACTTTATTTTTCTTGTCATTTATTTTTATCGCACTTAGTTTAGTTTAGTTTAATTAGTATTAGTTAAAACCGCCTCCTCCAATACCCGAGATTTTACTTGTTTTCCAATAAAATATAAAAGACAAAAAATAATCTTCCCTCAACCTTTAGACTTAATCCGACGTACATGTCAAACCTACCTTACTATTTCTTCCGAGAACTATCAATCCCTCGAGTTTTGCATATACTACACTACAACGGTTACGTACTCTGCATAGGAGGGTTGTAAAACTTATTGTGGTACAACCATTCCACATCATTGTACTTCTCAACCACCGGTCGCCCAAGAAAATAAATGAAAGTCGTCCGTCGCCCAACTTTTGTAATAGTCATTTTGAATATTTTATTATTTTTTAAGTTTGACTTTTTCACTAAAAGACAGAAAAAATTCGTCAAAGTACAAAAGCCGTCGGTCACCCAAAAAATTAATTACCGTAATAGTCTACACTCCTCTTATAAAAGTCTTACCCTACATGTACTTGCGTGAGACACTTGTTAAAAACTAAATAGAATCGCTCAGTTCACCAAATTCTAAATTCTAAAATGAGAAACCAAATTTACAATGCAAAAATAGAATTTCCTCCCATAGGAATAAGAGCGATTATCAACCCAATCGTTTCTTATTATCATTTTTACTTCACAATAATTGGCTAACCATTATTATTTCTTTAATTAGTGATACAACTTAACTAAGGGCCCATTTGATTTGTAAGTGGGTTTAGGATTTGGATTAAGATTTAGATTATGAATTTGAATTTGTATTTGATGTAAGAGAGAGAAAATATATTATAAAATATATAAATAATTAGTTATAATTTGATATATTATATAAAATCAAAATTTTTTATTAAAAAAAATGTGTGACTGTGGTGGAAACATGACCCACATATTTGATAAAACCAACCATATTACTCAAGATTTATGCATGGCATGATATTTTGGTCTTCAACCCCAATCTCGGGGCCCACTTTTATTTTCCAAACAGCAAAATTCTACTTTGAGTCCAAAACTAATTCTTAAACCCATAAACCAAACGGACCCTAAACCGACTTCAATTTACTAAAACTTAAACATCATAAAACATAAACACAAATGTTTACAATTTTTTTAATCGTCCCGTTCTACAATTTTCGCATTAACCTTGAATTCATGTCGTTCCAAATGATTAAGACTTTTTGTAAGAAGGGTAAATTGCAAAAATGGTCTTTAAAGTAGCCCAAATGCGTAATGATAACACCGAGACAAAAAATATTGCAAAAACGATAATAATATTTTTTTTTTTCTTTTCCTTTTTTTTTTTTTTTTTTTGCAAAATAGCCACCAAGAGGCACTATACACTAACTCTCGTTATTTTTTTCGTTAAGTTGCATCGTCCCTTAGGGTAGTACTGTCATTTCACTATTCCTGCCTAAACCATTATAACAACCACCGATTATCACAAAACCCAAGAAACCCTATTGTTCAAAGTTCAATTGCAATTTCTTCCCTAAACTTTTCAGATACTTATTGCGATCTAATAAAAAGTGAAGATGATGGCTCTACCATTTGAGAAAAACGCGCACAATCTTCCCCGATCTTTGATCTTGATGAACTATACGGTATGTTTTGGTTATTTTTAATTGTATCGATTTTTTAGTTAAATATAATGTTAACCGCATGCACCATATGAATAGGAATAAGATTACACATTAAGATGATTTTTTATGTTTTTAGTGTGTGTGTTGATGTTTATGTTTCTACA
Source organism: Artemisia argyi (assembly GCA_030686995.1). Taxonomy (NCBI): domain Eukaryota; kingdom Viridiplantae; phylum Streptophyta; class Magnoliopsida; order Asterales; family Asteraceae; genus Artemisia; species Artemisia argyi. The sequence goes on along the minus strand of CM060705.1, from coordinate 84,012,225 downwards.
CAGAATCAAACCAGAACTTGTTCACTCTCAAAATCACTCACAGTGGAAAATTTACCTCACCGCCAGGAAGGGGGTATCTTGATCCAGTTATAGAGTGGTATGATTTAGTTGATTATGACATGTTTACATTTGATGCATTTGAATCGTTGTTAGATGACCTAGGTGTCAATAATGGTCGGGTTTTAGAGTCTCATTTTAGGATACCAAGTGAGACATTAGATGATGGGTTGTTACCCTTGAAGGATGATGACGATGTTATGAACCTGTTGAATTTGGTTCCTACATATAGAGAGATAGAGGTTTATATTGAGGCTAAACGTAAAAAAAGGCAAAAAAAAATCAAAAATTATTGATGAAATACTGGATGAGCCTACTGAAAATGTTGCTAATTAATGCTACTCAAGCTTCAACTAGCAAACCTGATAGAACCATTGGTACCAGGTTATTAACTGACATAGACACTCCTGCTGCTCAACAACCTTTAAGTGTGGTTGCTGGTGGAGAACAAGCTGATCAACAATTAGCAATTATGGATGAAGACTTGTTCCAGTTTGTCCCTCCTGTAGATGATGTTGTTGAAGAAGAAGACTAAATAGACATGGTCAATGAACTTCAAAAAGGGAGTGAGGATGTTGTTTTAGAGCTTAACGATAATTTTTTTGATTTTGAAGAGGTAGTTGATAGGGATGAAGTGGGCACCCCCATTGTGCAGGAGAATCAGGAAGAACAAGAATTGGATGTGAGTTATTTTGAAGAGGATGATGAGGGCATCCCCATTGAGCCACAGGTGGACATGACTGAATTTAGTTTTGAAATTAATGACCACATTGCCTATGTTACAAACTAAGCTGCTAGTATGGAAGAGGATATGGATTCGAATGCTGCTTGTGACTTTGATGAGTTTGATAGTGGTGAAGATACCCATTCTCCCAGAATTATGAACATAAGAAAGAAAATGCTGAAAGAATTAGGAGGGAGTACCAGAGTAGAGAAAAAATGTTAAAAAAGGTGATTTTTTTGTAACAGAAAAATTTACGACACCAATGGAAATTAAAGAAAATGTGAGAATGTATGCTTTGGAGTGTAGAAGAGACGTTAGGATTGAAAAATGTGATCAAGAAAGGGTTAGAGCTTATTGTTATGGGACTATTGTGGGTTATGGTAAGAGGAAACATGCAAATGGTAATGACAGAAATGATTATGCAAGTTGTCAAACGACAGCTTCTTGTTCATAGTCAAAGGGCAAGTTTACGACATCCAAAACCTATAACAAAAAGACCAAGCCCATGTGCCCGTGGTCTCTACATGTGTCAAAAGTCGGTGATTAACCTTGTTGGAGTGTTAAAACATTAAAATATGAACATAAATGCCTCCAAACAAGAAGAATTAAATTGTTGACTGCAAGATTCATTTCATCTAAGGTTGCTAAAATTCTTATTAACAACCGAAAAATCCCAACCGCTGCACTGACAATTGAATTAAATCAAAAATTTCAGATCGACGTCTTTGAGACAAAGGTATTCAGAGCAAGAAATCTTGCAATGAAATGGATTTTGGGTGACCATGAAGAACAATATGCCAATCTAAGGGATTACGCTTTGGAATTGAAGGGAAAAAAATAAGGATACAACTGTGAAGATTCAAGTTGAAGTAAACACTGATTCAACCCAGGATTCAAGGGTTTTTAGACCGATCTATGTTTATATGGGTGCCTTGAAAAAAGGTTACAGAGCAGGAAGAAGGGAAATACTAAGTTTGGATGGGGCTTTTCTCAAAGGACCATATACTGGTCAAATCCTAACTGCTATTGGTGTCGATAGCAATAATAGGTTGTATCCAGTTACTTACACGGTAGTTGAAGTTGAGTCCAAGAGTTCATGGTTATGGTTCCTTAGCAATCTAGGAGATGACCTTGATTTGCAACCCAATTCAAACTACACCTTTATCTCAGACAGACAAAAGGTATAAACATGGTTTATCTTATTAATTTATTTGCAACCCAATTCAATCAAATTCAATCTTCATTCATATATTATCTTATGTTTAATGTGACAAGGGATATTACCAGCTATTGCAGAACTGTTTCCTGTTGCTGAAAACAGATTTTGTATGCGACACATATATGACAACATGAAACAGTTATTCAGGGGACAGAGGATCAAGGATCTTCTTTGGAAGTGTGCTACAGCATCGACAGTGGTTCAGTTTAATAGACGAATGGATGAGCTCAAATCAGCGGACTCTAAAGCTTATGACTGGTTAAGAAAGATACCACCATCATCATGGTCAAGGTCACATTTTTCGGGTATAATATACACATATTATGAATTTCATCTGTAATATTAATAAGCTTAAATCTGATGCTGATATTGATATGTTACATACAGGGAGAGCTAAATGTGAAATCCTTCTTAACAACTTATGTGAATCTTTCGATAGCAAGTTGGTGGACGGCAGAGATCAACCAATCATTGGTTGTTTGGAATACATTAGGGAGTATCTTATAAAGAGAAATGGTAGTGTGCAACAGTTAATAGAAAGATGTGAAGGTCCCTTAACCCCAACAACAACTACAATTTTAAGAAACATAAAGCAAGAAGCAAATGAGTATACTGTTATGGAATGGGGGACACATACCAGTGTAAGGGACCTTCAAATGACCAACGTGTTGTGAATATGACAACAAGGGTATGCAAATGTAGGAGATGGGAGCTAACTGGTATTCCAAGTAAACATGTTGTTGCTGCTATCTACAACATGTCATCAAATGGCAAAGAGGTTAGGATACCATAGTATTGGGTGTCTCAATGTTATTGGTTAAACACATGGAAGGAGATGTATCAGTACAAAATTGAAGGAATTGATGGTCCCACCTTTTGGCCCAAATGTAGTACCCCTAGCAACCTAAAACCACTTAACCACCATGTTCTAATTGGTAGATCAAGGAAGAAGAGAAGAGTGTCAAAAGATGAGATTGCTGAAGAAGCTTTGAAAAAGTCATTCGTGAAAAATGGGAAGCTGTCAAAGAGGGGCAGTACAATCAAATGTGGTGCATGTAGTGGGAAGGGCGACAATAATAGAGCTTGTACAGGTCCAAGAGACAACCAAAAGAAGGGTAGTGGAACAAGAAAGGAAGGAGTACCAAATGAGGTACTAGGAAGAACTACTCAACCAGTGGGATCTTCTACAACAGAGGTAACAGCATGGCCAAGTTAGCCAGTTGGAACACAAGAAAATGAGGTAGCAGCAGGGCTAAGTCAGCCAGTTCAAGCAAGTGAGATATCAGCATGGACAACTCGGCTAGTGGGATCACAATCAACAGTAGATGGTAGAGGTCAAAAGAAGAAGAGGATCATGAAAAAACCCCAAGATCGCCAAGTGAGTCAACACCATTGTGATGGTGCAATAAACTTATTTGGTTCTTTGGTTCTGTGTTTTAACAATGAGTGTATAGATTATGTAACTGAGTTTATGTCTTCTAGACAATAATTTGTACGGTATTTGTTTTTAGACTTGGTTTGATTAGGAATAGTATTTGTTTTCATTTAGGTTTACCATGTGCAGATTTATTGACTATTTGTTGCACAAGTCAAAGTTGCTGAATAAAGATTAAGCAAAGGGCCAATCTGGTGCATATTTATTATGCAACCAAAATAGTAATTTGCTGCATAATGTTGCATAATTCAAAGACGTTGTGCTTTCATATCATCATATACTTCATAGAAGTTAAATATATGGAATGACCTAACTTCATTGAAGTTAAATATATTGAATGACCCAAATTAGTTTTGACTTTTTGTAAGTCAAAGTTGATAAGCAACCAAAAACCAAGTTTACTGCATAGTGATTCAGCAACTAAAAGGAACATTATTGACTGCATTGGTCTTTTTAAAATAAAAACAAGCAACTATGATGATCCCACTATAATGCCAAAAACAAAAACTTTTTATTAACATGATAAGATCAATACAAACCAGAGATGAGCTTATTCCCTGTAATGATACAACCCAGAAAGATAACACAACACCTCCATACCAACTTAAAGACAATGAAAAAAAGACCCAACTTAAAAGAAAAACCTTGTTGAGCTTTTTCAAATGCTGATCCTTCTCCCTCATCAACATCAACTGCTCCTCCAAGTCTTCTTCAAGGTCACTCCTTACCCTCAGGAGGCCAGGAATCACATCGACTGCTCGGCAATACATTGGAAGATCTGTCCATCCAATAAAATCACATGCCAGACAACAGTAGAATCGTCAGCCTGGGTTCCTATTTGTCCAGCTTGTTTTGATTGTTGCTTGCTTCCCAGAATCACAAATAACGACCATTTTTTTATTGGATAGTGGAAAGTGTGATGACATCAAATAGTCCTGATATTTAAGTGTCAGTTTCCCCCTAATATGCTCGTTATTTGTACTTATTATTAGGATATATACTTTGAGGTTACAAACAAGCATAGGAGCTAAAGAGACGCGGTAATTGGAAAGAACTCGCAAATGATATACAACTATAGTATGCTGAAGAAAGCTACGGCATTACTTACACTCTCCATTACGCCGAGGAAGGAATTCAATTATGAAGACCAAAGTCAACTCGGACCATGAACTACGGCGTAACCAGATTACCAAGCTACGCCGTAACCATTAGATATCTTAGAAGAATTCTTGATGATGAAGGCTACGCCGTAACCATTATGTGGAGTTACGGCGTAGCAGTGACACCAGAAATGGTCCTAGATCCAGAATTAAGCTACGGCGTAGCCCACTTGAAGACTACGACGTATGTGAAACCCTAAAAGGAGTTACGGCGTAACCAACTACATCAACTGTGCTGTAACCATGGCTATTGGATAAGATCGTTTTACGATCACATTAGCTACGGCATAACCAATTCTAGAGTTACGCCATAGCAGTTACAGGCCTATAAATACAAAGCCTAATTTCTGAATTTGAAACAACTCCTACACCACCAAAAAGCAGAACGGAGGAGGGTTCTACCAAGGCATTCCACCACAGCATACATAACATTTCCAAGGGAGAGATCATGCCACAAACACCATAAGTTTTAGTTATCATTGTGTTAAATACATTATCAAATTATGACTTCATTTCTTTTGCAAAACATTGATTCGGCTGTACTTTACAACATGATCGGCTAAGCACCTTTGGTGCTAGCCTAGTTATGAATATTATATAGTTATGATTATGTTTTCGTACTATTCCATAATGCTTCTAGTGTGTGCATGCTTAGTTTATCGTTAGATCCTCTAATTGCGATAGTTTTGAAGAATCGGTTGTACCCGGTGCACTAGGGAAATAGACTAAACAAACCTAGTGTATTTGGGTTGCGAGGGAGATGGGAAAGCAAACCGCAAGTGCTAGTCATTGACCTTGTGTGCAAATTGACCACAGGACCACCGTTCGGGTTCGATAAACTTAAGTAGTTAGATGTATGGTCTAAGATCCGAAACGCCGGGCCATACAAAGATAAATCTAGCATGTAGAGGCACTTAATGACTTAAACTAGTCTACCATACGTCGATTTACTTACAGAGGTAGCGCCTTTGGTTCCCGACAGGATTCCAGAGAGATAGGCTAGGGAACTAGACCAAATGAACCTAGTGATATATGTGCACCCCACTTGTTGCATTCGAATAGTTTTATAGAAAACATAGTCATGGTAATATATGATGATTAGCTAGGCTAGTATACTTTCTCCCTATTGCTCACAACTTAATTTTATTTTATGTTATTTCATTTTCAGCATTATTTAGTTTAATCACTCAATTCAACTATTAAAACCAGTTAAAACGTGACACTTACACTTAGATAAAATCCACCTTACATAACTCTTGGGACGACCTCAGTTTTACCATTTACTAGTCTACACGCGACCGGATACACTGTCCGTTAGTGCATTAGGGTAGACCATTAGGTAAGCGAGACTTTTATAAATTTAAGACCTGGTTAGTAAAACCTGCATCAAAGTATGTAAAAAAAAAGTTATGTGGAATAGTGTGATGAAACGGTCATATTTAATTCTGGTAAAAACTTCGATTGCAGATATGCAGAGGGTATTAAAATTGCCCAGGATCATCTACGATGTTTTGTTGAATGACCCTACTGTCTAAGGGGGTTTGGTTCTATGGATTTCAGTGGTGATAAAACAATTTACACCACTGTTAAAAAGTAGGTTCAAATAATTATGCTGATTTTTGGTTCTTTTAGCTTCCATTCAATTTTTTCATTAATAAAAGTTGAATGTGATTTCAATAGCTTCCATTCAATTTTTTCATTAATAAAAGTTGAATGTGATTTCAAGCTCATTTCAGTTGATGGCTCTGTATCTTGGACTACATCTAGATTAAAGTTGTTTTGACTTATGCAAACCTTTGTAGGCCTTTGTTGGGTAACAATTGGGATGTATGGGTCATTCAGGCTCTAATTTAGTTTTGTTGTTCATAAAGTGAGTATCCAAACAATGTATGCATTTAGGAATTGTGAGGAATGAAAGATGATCCTACATGGTCCTAGATATACATTGCCAAGGAGGATAGGATGGTACTCACCGGAGGTGTGTGTTCCCATCTGAGTGATGCCATTGTAGTAAATGAAAATGTAACTCAGTTTGGTATAGCCCTTTTGTGGAGAGGATTTGGGTTCCTAGTGATGCCTTTCATCTTTCCTGCCTTTGCTATTGTGGTGGCAGGTTGAATGGCTTTGATAGGAAGATGTGAGGGAAATGTAGCTAGATGGTTATTGGTGCTTTAAAGGTGAATGGAAAAGGTGCAGGTTCATTATAAACTGGGATAGTTTGCCTGCAGTTTTGCTGAATAGATGACAGATTGGATACTATAGAATGTCAACTGAGTTTGATACTGGTATTTTGTATCAATTGTATTGCTATGTTGTATTAAGACAGAGATTAGGTTTGTCTAATCGTCTGTTGGCATTGATGTATTAGCATTTTGTGTTTTAATAAAATATTTTCACCTTTGCACAAAAAAAAAAAAAAAAAAAAAAAAAAAAAAAAAAAAAAAAAAAAAAACTTCGATTGCAAAGTTAGTCCTTATAGCTACAATGATATGACACATATACATAGTACCCGGGAACAATAAAATGACAATACTACCCTTAGTGGCATGACACTTAATGATCAAAATAACGAAAGTTGGCTCTCAGTGGCTATTTTGCAAAAAAAAAATAATAAAAAATAAAATAAAATAATAATAATAATAATAATAATAATAATAAAGTTGTTTTTGCAATACTTTTTGTCTCGGTGTCATCCTTGTGCATTTTGGCTACTTTAAGGATCATTTTTGCAATTTACCCTATATTTTTGGAACATGTGGTTCATTTCGCGTTTGATACTTTTGGTTTTCTTGCACCTGAGGCAGTGGAGCTCTTTAACAAAGTTCAACGAGTTTAATATCATGACACATAAATCTTCAAATTAATTAGTTTCAAAGGGTATGTTTGGTTGCAAGATTGTTGAGAGATTATGTTTATTTTTTTTTTTAAATAATAATAATAATAATATTTGTTTGGCAGACAAAACTTATAAGAGATTATATATATATATATATATATATATATATATATATATATATATATATATATATATATATATATATATATATATAAAATCTTTCATAATCTCTGAAAACTAAAAGTTACTTAATGTAGCTTATAAAAATAATATTTTTTTATATCTTCATCACTACTACCATCTCCACTTAACGGTTACTTTTGACAAATATACCTATAGATGAACAGTATGTTTTGTGTTATTTATTTTTGTTGTGCTAAAAAGATGTTAGTGCGGCGTTCATTCATTTAAAGGGTGCATTTGGTTTGTTGCTATTAATCACAATGGGTATGGGTGTTGGTATAAGGTGGAATGGTAATGAAGGCTATGATGAAACCACCCCACACACATACATTTAAGTATCCTCAATCCATTGTGATGGACCCAATAACCAACCAAACAACATTAATGACTTTCAAAAACTGCCCTAAATGTATCAAAATGTCAAATGATCTATTGGTCTGAATTACTATAGTTGTAGCAATCATATTTGAAACTTGCACCCAACGAGACTCCATAAATCACGTTGAATTAGTATCTCTTAGATATATCTAGACTGTGCTTACCATGGACTTTTGAGGATACTTCAATGTCAATTTCAATGATAATAAATAAAACATATCCAGTTATTTCTTTCACAATATAAGGGATTTTGTAGAAAAAACAAAGTGAATATTACAAAAATCCGTCGATTAACGTAAATGTGTTAAAAAAAAGTCATTGAACCTTTTGTGTTCTTCATCTTACGTAAAAAAGTACTTTAATGTTTTGTTAAGACAATAAATATATGCATATAAATGCGTGTGCACACCCATATGAGCATATCTCTAGATTGGATCTATTTTTTCACATGTCTGGCATCCAAAAATAGCATATTAACAAATTTCTAATAAAATCATTGTCATATTTTATGACTTCTTCACTGGTACATATTTAAAGTAAATTATAAAAAGTCTCTGTGGGTACCATATGTCATTGACCCGTGGTATCATTTTTTTTTAATCGTAAATAGTCGGTTAACTAGTCAAATAAGTTTTTGAGATAATCTCAGCTACCGACTAAGTAAATGTCTAAGGCTGCATGCAGAAGCACTACACGACCGATACATACGATCGATCTTAGTCGATCGCTTCTTGTGTGGGAATTCGGTCAAGCAACCAAAATGAACCAACTAGGTCGTGATCACGATCGACATTTTACAAACTATTCTTTTTGAAAATTAGCCGTTGGCTTGAATAAAATAAAATAAAATAAAATAAAATAAAATAAAAAAAAAAATTCTTTTAAATACCTTATTTCACAAACCTCATTCAATCACACCATGAATTCTTTCGAGATCTTTTTTGCCAATTCGTCTTCGGATGACGAAAATGAAGTTAATACCGAGTTTTTGATGTTTGCGGATGATTGTTGGGAGGCTTATCAAGCGTCACAACCTAAAGAACCACGAAACCAAATTACCAGGGATCGTTTGGGTGCTCATAACCGTTTAGTGACTGCTTACTTTTGCGCTAACCCAACATACGGCGAAGAACAATTCCATGATCGTTTCCGAATGAGCCGAAGACTATTCACACGAATTGTTCGAGAGGTAACCGATCATTCACCTTATTTCCAACAAACTCCTAGTTGTGCGGGCTTACTTGGTATTTCTCCATTGATGGAAGTTACTTCTTCAATTCGTCAATTGGCATACGGAGTGAATCCTGATATGCTAGACGAGTATGTGCAAATGGGTGGGTCAACAATTCGTGAGTGTCTCTATAAATTTTGTGAGGTCATCATGGAGTTATATGGTACAGAGTATTTGCGAAAGCCGACGGTTACTGACGTTGACAGACTCTATGAGCATCACTATCGAGTTCATGGTTTTCCTGGCCTGATAGGCAGCATTGATTGTACAGATTGGCCGTGGGAGAATTGCCCACATGCTTTAAAAGCACAATTTTTTAGGGGTGATCACGGGAAAACTCCTTTCATTTTATTGGAAGCGATCGCCTCCCAAGATTTATGGATTTGACATGCGTTCTTTGGTGTCGCCGGGATGAATAATGATGTAAATGTTTTACGTGCATCGCCTATTTTCAATGATCTCAAAACGGGGAGAGCACCGGATGTGGAATTCTTTGCTAACGGCGTGCCTTATAAACGGGGATATTATCTTGCTGATGGGATATATCCGGAATACTCTGTTATTGTGAAGTCCATTAAAAATCCAGGGACGCATGATGAAAAGCGTCAATTTTATAAGAGGATGCACGAAGCAGCAAGAAAAGATGTGGAACGTGCTTTTGGTGTACTAAAAAAGAAGTTCCTAATGATTAAACATCCGGCTAAGGGATTTAACAAAGAGCGTCTTGGACATATTATGTACACATGCATCATATTACATAATATGATAATTCAAGACGAAGGGCGGGCGATATCTCCCGAATTCTTTCCAGTGGAGCAGCACCGTTCTTATGACCCTTTAAGAACGCATGAGGAATCGCTGGTAATTACCAGGGAGATATGCAACAAAACAACTCATCTTAACCTCAAAGCCGATTTGGTGGAAGACATTTGGCATCATCATAATCCAAACTAATTTGGTCGTTTTAATGTAATTTGAATAAGTGTTGTAATGTTTTTTTTTTTTTTTAATTAATATGTAACGTTTTAATTATTAATGAAATTTGAGTTTGTGTTAAAAAAAAAAAAAAAAAAAAAAAATGAACTAGGTCGCCCTTACTGGGGCACTGAATCGTCTGCAAGTCGCTGGAGAGAGAAAGCTGACGTGGCAGGAAAAAGTAAGGGGATTGAATCCCTTACTGCAAGTAGCCTAAAGCATGTACTACTTTTTTACAAAACTGTTAATCAACACTCAAAATAAATGCATTGTAATCTTTTGAAGGGACAAGTCTATGTGGGTAGGTGCCCGTTAATATCATAAAATAACAACGTATTTTATGATTGTCTATTTTGAGAATTAAACTTTTCTTGATTCATTTGGTTATTACACTTTCATGTGTAAATTATGAAGGTTATTATTTTCAAGATTTTTCAGCGAATTATCTTATGAGAAATAGGAAAATCTTCGATTATCGTAAGTTTTTTATTTTGCCACGTTCCCTTAACACATCGGTTAACACATTCAAACTTTTCCGCATTTGAGTATGACATATGATATGTTAGACATTTTAAAAGGTTGTCGCAACTACCGATTGAAAATTTCAGAAAATATGACTATCTTTATCAACAACCCATCACAACCAAATCTCTTAATAAAATATTATTTTCTCTTTCATCCACCTACACAGCCAATACATACAACCAATCTATATTTTTTTTACCATTTATCAACAACCCAACTCAACCAATACATACAACCAATCTATTTTTTTATAAATAATAAATATTAAAAAGACAAATGAAAAGGAAAACAAATAGCCATTCATTTGATGCCATGTGGCAGATTGGAGGTTGTGACTTTGGGTCACCTTACGAACTAATTGGATGGTTGAGTTTTATGATTTTATTAAACAAACAATATTTATGTATTATATAGATTGGAGATTGGGTTGGCAACCCATCAATAAACATAGTCTAATAACCATTATGACTTGCACATGAAAGTATAATAACCAATGTGGAATTATGGATCAAACAAAGTTTAATTACCAAAACAAAAATAAAAATAAAATAAAATAAATAAAAATAAAAAATAATTGTAAAGTACGTTGTTATTTTGTGAAATTAAACCTCTTATATTATATGTTCTTTTGGTTAAACTTAAAGTGGACGCTTAAAGGAATTGGTCTAGACCTTACTGTTGATATTGTTCTTTCTATATTAGTGTGTATGTCAAAAGGAGGTATAGCATGACAAACTCGAGTGAAATAATGATGTTGTAGTTTTAGCGTCGTGTGGTCAAAAATCATTGGTGCGTCTTGTTGTAATCTTTAGGGTCGTTTATCATTTGAGCGTCATTGTATTTGAACATTCTGTTAGTTTGCTATTTGTATACCGACTATTGCGTTCTGAGGAAGAATAAAAAAACAAAAAAAAAAAAAAACAAAAAAACAAAAAAAACAAAAAAAAAAAAAAAAAAAACAAAAAAAACAAAACACCTAGATTACTCAATATAGTTATGACACCAAGAGTCTAACATGTGTTGGTCTATTTTGACATATAACTTTTACAAACATGGCGTGTTCCCGCAGGCCTGTCGATACCTCTATATTTATATTTTTTTAAAAATACGCTTCTCTATAATAGACTAAACACAAAACATAAAACTGAAACCTATTCTTATCATGACCAATAAAACAATCACCTGAAGACAATGAAAGAAATTAAACCAAAGCCCATCATAAGATGGATGTGACCCTGACCGAGTTATCTACTGATCCTGTTAAGAAGATAGGCAAGGTTGGGTGCCAATCTACAGTTGATATGGCTGCACTATGAGGAAGCGTTTTCATCCCATTCATATGATCTTGAACCTGATCACACCCAAATTGAGAGTAAGGATAAAATATAGCTCGGTTACAACAGTTGGTATAACTAGATACAAGTCTTAACCTGATATATTGGTGCCCTGACTGAATCAGATGTCACCAGAAGTCGTTTACCATTTGCATCTAAAGCCATTTCGTGTCTATAATATGGGGAGTTCTCAGGATTGCAAAACCTACATAATGTGCCACACTCAAATTAATAATTCATATTATCGTTTTTACCACTTTAAAGGGCCGAAAACTGCATACCTGTTGCAATTTCTGGACCAGAGAATCTTTCCCTGATTTTGCAAGCTCCACTCAATTACCTGCATCAACCATAAATCAAATCGTTCTAAATTTAGGCCAAAATGCGTTTTAGTACCTTGGATTTGTCTAACCGGGTCTTTTAGTACCCTGAACTTCTAAGGGTATATATAACAGTACCCTCAACTTGGAAACTTGGATTTCTTAGTACCCTAACTCGGTTTTACCTAACTTACAAGCTTTCCACCAAACTTACAATGCAGAGTACAAGACAAACGAGACGTCAATTAACCACTCGTGATTCAAAATTGATCTCATGAAAGGTGAGTTCGATGTTGAGATTTGATTGAGGAATTAACACAAAATTCATGCCATTACAGTTTTTGCCAAATTTCTTAAAACTAACATAGGTTTTTCTATCATTTACTTGTCAAAGCAAAATCAGCCCGTGAGATGCTAATTCCATATACCCTTATAGAGATGCTAATTCATTGTATCTAAAATCTCAAAAGAAGTATCTGCACACATGAATAAGAGAACTTGCTTTTACCAATCATAATTATTGAAGATTGTCCTAAAAAAACTACAAATTACACTTCAATTACTATTTACTTACTATACAAGCCATTCATTGCATCATCTCGTGTTCTCTTTAAATTTGAGGAAGCCCTTGTTGTAAGTAAAATCCGACATATGACATTCAAAATTATAATTCCCTACTCGTAAGATATATCATAACAATAATATATTTTAATAGAACCCTTTTAATTCAACAAAGTTTGATCAATCGTTTAAGATTCTCTTAAGGGTATTGGTACCTGAGGACTCAGGTTAGAGATCTAGCATGGAATTTATTCCACAAACTTTGATCAATTGTTTAAGATCCTACATGAGCCATGCCTATTTATTGTTCTGGTTAAAAAAAAACTTGCATGAAAGTCACGTGAAATTCATATGAGCGTGTTAAACCGAGTCAAGGTAGTAGAGTATCCAATTTTCCATGTTGAGGGTACTATTCAGCACCCTTAAAAGCTTGGGGTACTAGCATAGTTGTCAATAGCGAATAGCGGTAAATAGCGACAAGCCACCTATATGCTACGTAGCGAATAGCGATAAATAGCGACCGCTATTTGTGTTTAGCGATAAAATAGTAGCAAAATAAAAAGATGTTTTACCATTCAACGCATAAACATTTGTAAACATTCAAAACACCAAAATAGCTAAATTAGTCTATTAGTAATCATCTAAATCATCAAATGTCTCCAACTCATCATCATCATCGTCATCATCGTCACCAAGGCCATCCACAGTCGGCTCAAAATGTTTATAAGCCCCAACATCATTTTCTTCAGCATCCAAATCACCCACATCTTCATCTTCATCTACTAAGCATCTTCTTTTAGGCCTTGATCGAGATGTGGAGGCCTTGCCACCCCTTTTACGCCCACTGTTACTACCACTTTTACTTCCACTCGGCCTCCTACTTGCCCTTGTCTCATAAGCTGCCTCACCCGCACCAATAGCCTCCGAAACATGACCCCATCTCAAATCTTCACCCTCAAACACCGGGGCATTTGCTTCATCTTCATCATCGTCCGATTCGTCCCCGCCCTCATCCTCATATTCATGCTCATCCATCATTAACCACTCATTCGGATCTAGTACATGTGCATCATCTAAGACAATCGGGTCAATGGTATCACGCATATCATATCTTCTTCTAAGAGCCCGATTGTACTTGATGTACACAAGGTCACTAATCCTCTTCTGCTCCAATCGGCTTCTTTTTTTGGAATGAATATGTTCAAATACGCTCCAATTGCGTTCGCACCCGGACGAGCTACAAGTCAAACTAAGCACCTTGACTGCAAACTTTTTAAGTGCTGGTGTTGATGCTCCATATTGCATCCACCACTCCGCTGGTGCAAGTTTATCTCTCATTTTCTTAGCAATTAAGCTTCCAAAAATCCCATTAGCATGTCGATAAACCGGGAGCTCGGTATGAATCTGCATTTGCTCTTCCATGGTCAACGAAAACTTCTTAATGCAAGCATGTAAACCACTAATCACCTCAGCACAATCCTCCACCGTCTCTGAATTCTTATAGTACAAACTCTGATTCAAGTAATACCCCGCTGCGTGGAGAGGTCGATGTAACTGACAATTCCACCTTTCATCAATAATTTTGAATACTTCATTATACTTCTGTTTTTTGTATTTAAAAGAGGCAGCAATAGTCTCTTTTGCCCTATCCATAGCCTCATAAATATATCCCATTGGAGGCCTTTTCTCCCCATCAACCAAACGAAGCACTTGTAACAGCGGTTTACCAACGTTCACAGCAAACTTAACATTATTCCAAAAGCTAGGCAACAATATAGTGTTTGCCGTTTGCCTACCACCTGCTTCTTTTGCAAACTTGCTTATGTTCCAATTATCAGAAGTGAACAGCTTTTTCAAGTGTTTCTTATTCGCTTTAAAACTTTCAAGAGTTATAAAAGCTGTAGCAAATCGTGTCTTTGCGGGCCTAACCATGTCTTTTTGCCCCGTGAACTCTCTCATCATGTTAAGTAGCAATGTGCGGTTGTATATGTATGTGTTCACTGCAATAGCCCTTTCAAGAGTTTTCTTTAAATGTGTCAATTTAAAGATGTCTTCCAAAATCAAATCAATACAATGAGCGGCGCATGGAGTCCAATATATGTGCGGATACTTCGCTTCCACAAGTTCACCGGCCTTAACATTGTTGCTTGCACTATCCGTCACAATTTGAATCACATGATCCGGGCCAACTTTCTGGATATACTGGTCAAACAATTCAAAGAGCTTATCACCTGTGTGAGAATAGCTAGAAGCATCAACCGAATCAATGAACATACTCCCTCGAGGAGTGTTCACTAGAAAGTTGATTAACGCCCTTCCTTTCCGATCTCTCCATCCATCAGCCATCAACGAACACCCGTAGATTGACTTTTCTGCTACATTATCTTGCATGAGCTTTTTGGTATGCTCCAACTCTAGCTTCAACATAGGCACCCGAACCTCATGATAAGTAGGAGGTTTTATACCAGGACCATGTCGAGCAACCGCTTCAAGTGCTGGCCCAAAACTATCATACTTCATCGCATTAAACGATACACCCGCATCATACATCCATCGACAAAACTTTTGCACATATTCCAATCTCAGCTTCTTTTGGACTTGGGCATGTTCTTTACTTCCAACTAAGTGCCCGCCTTTTTTCCCCGACGTGGTCGATGGCTTAAACATCGCATCTAACGGGCCTTTCATTTTTTTATTAGCCATTGAAGATGTGGCTGACATTGGCCTCTTTCCCTTTGATTGAGTAATTTCTTCTTCATCTTCATCTTCATCAGCTTCTAAATCAATTACATCATCATCAAAATGTGGTCTATTGTTCAACAATTCTTTTGCTAACTTTTTCTTTTCAAACTCTTCTTTGAATAAAGCCTTCACTTGGGCTGGAACTTTTGCACATTTCGTAACATCTGGTGAATCACCAGCAAGATGATGTTTTTGTCTTGTAATCCCCCCTCTGGAAACAAAGGAACAGAAATTGCACTTCACATGATTTTTAGTCCCCTCTATCAAAGTTGCATAAGACCACCCTATGTCATCTTTTCTACCCATTTTGTATTTCTGTTAACAAACACAAAGATAATTACTAATTAGACAATGCAAAGTTGGAATTAGATGATTCTAAGTTGGAATTAGATGATTCAAAGTTGGAATTGAAGATTGGAGAAGTAATTACCTGAAGGTGACGGCGGCGGCGGCGGAGGTGATGGCCGACGGCAGTGTAGTCAAAAGCGAGAAAAAGCGCGCTTTAAGCGAAGAAGCGAAGCGAAGCGCCCTATAGCGCTTTGATTCTAAAAAAGCGATGCGTTTTACTAAAGCGAGCAGAAGCGACCTAAAGCGACCGAAAAGCGACCTAAAAGCGCTCGCTTTTTTGCATAACGGCTAGTTTTTAATTTTTTACCTAATGAAGTTTTACAGCCGGCCCTAATCTTTTAAATTAGGTTAAATATTTACAAAACTAACCCTTTAACATAATATTATAAATACTAACACTTATTAACAATTATTAATCACACAATCTTCTCTTCCCACGTTTCATACTTCCACTTATCATTCTTTATTCCAAGCCGGCCCTACCACCATCCATCCAAGTTAAAGTTCAGATCTCAAGCAGGCCCCACCCAAATCATAAGGTATGTCACTATTTTGTTCTTTAGTAGAGTATTATATTACTATATATTTGATTCAATTGATTATTATATGTGATACAATATACATGTCTGTATACTTTAGAATATTAGAATTAGTCATGTTTCACTTTTCAGGTTATATAAATGGCAAATAGAGCTAGAAAAACTGACCCAGCATGGGAGTATTCTCTCCTGGAGGACCCGAAGAATAAGATTGCTATTACTTGCACATTTTGTAACAAGAAAACTCATGGTGGAATTTTTCGACAAAAGCTTCATCTTCTAGGCAATAGCACCACTGTTTTGGCATGCTTAAAAGTCTCTGATGAAGCCAAAGAAAAGATCAGAGCTTATATGGAAGATAAAAAGAACAAGAAGGTGTATTATGATACGCCCATTGATCATGAAGATCTGATTGAGATTGATGATGACGACGAGGATACAAATGAGCAGGAGACTAAAGGAAAACGACCAGGAAAAGAGCATGTATCAAACATTGGCACGAAGAAAAAACAAAAAGGGCCTATGGACAATTATGTTAGGAAACCAGAAGTAGTAGTTCAAATGAGAAAAGAAGGAAAACTAAAGCAATCGATAGTGGCTGATGCTTTTGACAAAGAAAGAAGGGCGAAGACCATTCAGTACATTGCCCGGTTCTTTTATCAAGCTGGTATACCTTTTAATGCAGCTCGGTTAGATTCCTTCAAGGTCGCTATAGAAGCAATTGGGCAATACGGACCTGGTCTAAAACCCCCAAGCTACCATGAGTTGCGGGTTCCATTGTTACAGAAGGAGATAGATTACACAAACGGTCTCCTTCAAAATCACAGGGAAGAATGGAAGAAACATGGATGCTCAATCATGTCAGACGCATGGTCTGATATTAAAGGAAGGAGCATAATAAACTTTTTGGTGAATTCACCGGCTGGAACAATGTTTATTAAATCAGTTGATGCTTCTTCCTACATGCATACAGCCGACAAGTTGTTTGACTTGCTTGATGCTTTCATAGAAGAAATTGGAGAAGCTAATGTGGTACAAGTGGTGACCGACAATGGAGCCAACTATGTTGCAGCAGGTAGACTGTTAGAAGTCAAGAGGCCAAATCTGTATTGGACACCTTGTGCAGCACACTGCATTGATCTCATGTTAGAAGATATTGGAAAGATAACAAAAGTTTCTAAAACATTGGCAAGGGCAATCAACTTGACAAGCTATATATACACTCATACTCGACTTCTTGATATCATGAGGACCTTTACGAATAAGGTTGATTTGGTTCGTGCTGGGAAAACAAGATTCGCAACATGTTACCTCAATCTAAAGCGTATTAAAGAGTTGAAAGATAAACTCAGAAGCATGTTTATATCCGAAGAGTGGCAATCATCCAAATGGGCGAAAGAAACAAAGGGTAAAAAAATTGCTGAGACTGTCCTAGATACACATTTCTGGAATAATGTGTCCTATATTTTGACAGCTATGGGGCCCTTAGTAAAAGTACTTAGGCATGTTGATGGGGAGCAAAAGCCTTCAATGGGGTACATATATGAAGCAATGAAGAGAGCAAAGAAGGCTATAGAGGAAGGCTTCAAGTTCAATTCAAGTAAATATGAACGTATTAACCAAATCATTGATAACCGATGGGAATCCCAACTCCATCGTCCATTACATGCCGCTGGCCACTTGTTGAACCCTGAATATTTTTATGACAACCCCGAACTAGAATTTGATAAGGAGATTATGACCTCGTTTTGGTTGTGTGTAACTCGATTGGTTCGAGGTAAAGAAGTGCAAGACCTGATTAGAGATGAGTTGCCGATATATGTAGGTGCATTACATCTTTTTGGGGTGCCAATGGCTGTTAGAGCAAGGAAGGACAAGTCTCCTGCTGAATGGTGGACTTTGTTTGGGAGCTCAGCTCCAAATCTACAACGATTTGCTATCGAGGTTTTGAGCTTAACATGTAGTTCAGGCGGCTGTGAGAGAAATTGGAGTGTATTCCAACAGGTATCAATAGTATTAAATTCTGAAAGTTACTTTCTTTATTGATTGTTAATTTGTTACTGCCTAACTTTTGTTTTTCCTTTTTAGATCCATACAAAAAGAAGGAACAGATTGGAACAGAAAAGGCTAAATGACTTGGTATTTGTCAAGTACAATCAAAAGCTCAAGGCCCGTTATGATAACAGGAAAACCATTGACCCTATTTGTTTAGATGATGTGGATGAGAGCAATGAGTGGCTCACAGGAAGTAATGATGCCGAAGGGGAGTTTGTGTTTGGTGAGGATGAAGCACTAACTTGGGGTACCGTAGCTAGTGCTAGTGGTGCAAATGAGCCGAGGCATTATACAAGAAGAAATGCACCGGCATCTACAAGTAGGACATCTACAAGTAGGGCACTCTTCGATGAATCCGACGAGGATCTTGTAGATGAAGATGATATAGTGGATCTCAGAAACGATGGGGAAATAAGAAATGAGAACTTAGATGATTATTCCGAATAAAAAATATTAGACTTTAAGCTTTAACTATTTGAATAAACTTCTCTTTTGTGGTCTTTTTAGATTGAAAATGAAGATTTTAAGATAATTATGTTTTTATTTAACCATTGTTTTCATACTAGACACTATTATATGCACAAAGGGTAAAAAGTTAATTGAAGCGCTCGCTTTTGTCGCTTCTCGCTTCTCGCTTTAGAAAAAGGCATGTCGCTTTGAGGTCGCTTTCGCTTTTAACTACCTTGGCCGACGGTGACGGCGGCGGCGGCGGCCTGCCGGAGTTGATGGCCGGAGGTGACGACCGGTGGGATTGAAGATTGGAGATGTGAATAGCGGCTGAGGACCGCTTAATTGAAAGAATATAAAAAAAATAAACCCTAATTTTGCTTTTATACTTAATAGAAAGAATAAAAAAAAAAAGTCAAAAAAATCAAATCTGTCGCTATTTGGTCGCTAAATGGTAATAGCGACACTTGGCCGCGACGCTACGTAGCGCGCTATAGCGACCGCTATCGTCGCTATTGACAACTATGGGTACTAGAAGACCCGGTTGGACAAATTGAGGGTACTGTAGCACATTTTGGTCTTAATTTATCATGGAAGTCAAAAAATAGTCATACGTGGTCAGTGCATCAACAATAAGTAAAGAACTCACCTTTCCATCTATACCCAAGCTAAAGATGCTAGTTTCATCAGGGCCAAAAAGAACAGAACTGATAGCAGAATCATGGGCTGGCCACCCCGTGATTTGCAGGCCCGCTGACATATCTAAGTCTTGTTAAGGTGTATACAATATTTTTTTAATTCTGGGTACTACTTTAACTAACGAGTAATAACTTTTTTGAAGGATACCGAAGATGTGAATCATTCCATCGATTGCAGCTGCTGCTAGAATCTTCCCATTGTGGTTAAAGCATATTGACGTGATAGCAGGTGGATCATTACCAAGAGGAAGGACTGTCTTCAATGGAATTCAAAAAGTAAGAATTGGGAGTTCGGAGCTCTCTTAGGATTCCAATTATTATTAGACACAAGTTTTTAGAAGAACGTACCATTGCCTTCCATGTTCTCATGTTCCACACAGTCAGTGATGCAAATCCCAATTTATCAATATAACTTGCACCATGTCTGCAAAGAAAAAAGAGTTCTCAAAAACTGTGAAAGATGCAAAAAATAAAACCTTTTTGACACCTAATATGAACAATATATGTGGGAGATATACCCTTTGGATGCTGCTGCAGACACGAAAATTGGTTCAACGGGGCTGCATTTTATGTCCAGAACACTGGAAAACAAACACACACACAGAGTAAGCGACAAAAACCTTTGCAGGGAACAAAACGAAGTATAAATGCTACAACTGATATGAGAGTAACCTTGGAAATGCATCGGTTGTACTGAGATCACAAACAACTCTCTTTGCATCAACATTCCATGCTTTTATACCTCCATCAGCAGTGCCTATTAGAAGCTTTGTCAAAATGGACAATCAAATGTAGGACCATTACTTCCTCGGATCCAACATTCACAACCTCCAAAACACAATAATTATATAGACATATTAACTTTCACTTTTATATTATGAGTATCTTTGTGCGTTCTGAGATTTATTCAGTTGGTTCTATTTGCTCTAAGAAAGTTGGATGGCAATTTATAAGCAGAGGATAAAGTTTCACTTCCTTTATGATCATACACAAACTTGCAAATTTTAAAATAGTATTGGCTTAAATTAGTATACCAAGCGGTCAGATTTGCAGTCCCATTCAAGTGACATGATCTCGGCCCCACAATAGATGGTTGCATTTCTTGATGCTGAAGTTGATGAGTCATATGTCCATATCCTACATTAAGAAAAAAGAATACTTTTAAGTCACTCTCATTAAAAAGACAAATTGCTTTTGAAGGGATATACCTGACTGTGCCATCAACAGAAGCACTTGCAATGTTGTCCCCAGATGTAGAAAACCTGCAACAACTAATTGGACTTGTGTGACCCAAAAACGTCTCCTGGTTTTTAAGATAACAAGAAGATTAATAATGGAAGTTAGAAAGAATCACAAGACATCTTGCAAATAAAAGTGTGTATAAAAGGTCTGAATTAGTACGGATAAGAAATCAACTACGACAACAAATACTCGATCTTACCTGGAAGTCTACTTTTACTTCCGGAAAATCTTCTTGCTGAAGTTCATCATTATCTGTCACCATGTAGACGACAATTACTTGAAAAATCACAATAAGCGTCACAAGGAAACACAAAACACATGCCTAAAATCAAATCATCTGATTATACCTTTTAGACCTAAAATGAATAACGACATATTGACATGCATACTGAAAATACTACAGTTCTGTGAGAAATTCAAATAATATGCCCTAAATTATAGGTCCTACTCCCTTTGTATAAACTGTATGAACTCAACAAGCTATAAGCAGGATCCTATAAGTCACGTGGACCTTGAAAAAAAAGTTCAATTTGTGAGAACTGTTATCAGCAAATTACTGTCATTACAAAGGTTACTGCAACACCTAAACTCATTGAAATCATTTGAGCACATCCAGAAAATTCAGCAAACATATCATGAATTACAGCATAGGGCTGGGTGTAGAGATCAGTGCATGTTTCCATGATGCTGTAACAACCAAGCATCAGGCTGGGAACACCGTCCGACTTCTTAATCACCGTCCGACTACCCAACCTGTCTAACTACCAAGCACATTTATAAAACAAAAACACTACATGAGGAACAAAACAGGTTTCCCTGGTGATCAAGAAGTCGGACGCTCTTCCCATAGTGAGAAGTTTAATTCTTCATGTCTATAAATTAAATTTCGGCATAATAGAATAGTTTCCTAGTCCCTATTCATTTATGAGTCTCTAAGTTTCCTAACTTGTTAAAATACTAATACTAATCCTAATCTATAACAATGTCAATACTACTAATACTTTCTACTAGAATACGGATCTACAAATTCTAACAAACTTGCACACTATAACAGCAGCCCGTATAAAACAGACCACGACCTGGCAAGGTTCCTAGGTAACTATATGACTATATTTGAGTACAAAGTTTCTATCAGGAGTTAAACTTCCCTAGATATTCCATCAGTCCTCAAGCCAATCATTTTTGTTACACTACAAACATGCTTATATGTCAATCAGGCTTAAAGTATTTGAAACTTGAGTAACCATAGGTTCAGAAGTTGCAACAAATACTAAACTATTTTTTACTCAATAAAAAATAAAGCACGCCACATGCAAGAGAAACAAGAGCTACAATTTCTTACCAACAGAAGAACTTTCCTTCCCATCACTGTATCCACCATAACTGTCTGTTGCAGGGCTTGCACCTTTAGCCCCTGGTGGACTAGATTCCTTATCCAAGGACTGCCTCCCACTAAATGATACACTGGGTTCTTTAGGAAAACTGCTTGATCGAGTCTCCAGTGTGGACACAGATTCATTTTTGCCACCATAACTTGATTGGCGGGGTGTTGATATATTACTACAATTTTATAAAATACAGTCAATACAAAAACCATCTTTGGGCCTAAACAGATAAATAAGAAACAATCACACCTCCTAGACTGACTTAATTGAGCCTCCTTCTCCTCCAACAAAGCCTGAAGTTGTGACAGTCTAGTATTAAGATGCTTTATATCATTCTTAAGATTATTCACATTGTGTTTTTCAGAACTGATTTTCAGCAACGCAGGAATGCGTGGATTAGACTGATTAGTTAAGGAAAATCCACATTGTTCTCCAATCCAGCAATAGCAATAACATAAAAAATTCAAAACCATAAGCAGATACCGCAACAATTAAATCACAAAGGCATATTGCAGCCCCGATCCGGATACTCTTAAGATATATAACCATCAGCACATTTACTAAACCTAGGATCTTATTTTTCCTTACCATACACTATAACTAACTTAACTATCTTAATTCAGGACAAAACCTTAAAATTTAGCAATCCAAACACACATTAACATACACTCTAACCGTGCGTCAAATTCATAAGAAACCATATAATTCTTTTTAAGCTACGAGTTCCATTAAAGATTCCATTGAAAAATCGGTAATTTTTTATATCATTTTACCATAGACTATAACAATGTAAATCCATGACAGAACATTAAAATAAGCAGACAAGCGGATATCATCTAAACACTGTCTGTTCACAAAAACATAATAAACATATAAGCACTCAAATAAGCATACAACTACGCACAAAATTCTCGACAAAACATATAATTCGCCTACTTAATAAGGATATGAGTTCCATTAAACACTTCACTCAAGAAATTCCTAACAGAAAGATTCAACCCATCAAACCACTCCTTGGTAAAATAAACCCGAAAAATCGGATCCAAGCTCGGGTTCTTAACATACGAAATCCCTACAAAACACAAAAAAAACACATGAAAATCCAAAACCATGACAAACCCAGTTCCAAAATCCAATCTTTAACATAACCCACCAAACCAATACATCCAATCATGATCTTTATGCATCAAATCATCACCAAAATCCTTAAAAAACTCAACAACCTTATCAACCCTCCCCAACTGAACACATGAAACAATATAGTATCTTAAAAGAGATGTTTCCAGCTTATTTAAAGTGTCTAACAAAAGGGTTTCATCCGATGAAAAAGATTGCCTAAAAAAAGAAGTTAAAGATATGAGATTTTGAGGCTGGAATTTAGGAATGTAAGATGAGAAAATAAGGTCAAAGATTTTGTCTTTGTGGTATGATTTAGCAATGTCTGTTTGTAATTCTTTTTCGAATGAGTTTAAAGTGTTTGTGAAGCCTCTGAAGAAGAGATACTCTCGGATGAGCTGTTCTGTGTACTTGATGTTTTCCATAGTGTTTTTTTTTTGGGATGAAAGAGGTGTGTGATTTTGGGATGTGTTATGACTTATGAGAGGGTTTGTGATGGACCGATGGTGAATAGTAGTTTAGGTAAATTTTTAAAAAGTTAGTGTTATGACTCGAATTAGTTTAGTTACTTGTATTTTTCTAGGTTAACAAATGCGTTTGGTATGCTCCCGTGAATCACAATGGGTATGAGTTTGATAGTAGTGATGGGCCCCTCGTCTATGATAGAGTCATTCCTCCTCTCTTAGACTCCAATGGAGTACGGATAATATCCATGTTTCATTCCCATGTAATGTGAGCCCCTCATGTTAACCAAACACTTAGAATCATTACCACTATGATTCTCTCATTCTATATGAGGATACCAAACGCACCCTAAGTAGATGTAATTACTAAGATCAGGTGTAATAAAGTCTTCCCTAAACCCCTCCACGCCACCCATGTGTTGTTTATGGAAAAAAGGGAGAAGTCAGCCGTTTGATCAACCGACTTATAATGTTAGTCCGTCATTGTATATAAGTGGGTTATGTTTGAGTTGTGGCTTTGTTGGTGGTGGAGTGGTGATGTGTCGTTGACGATGATAATGTTAGACACCTAGTCTAAGAGGATGTTTCTTTTTCTCATAATGTGTGGGTCTAGATCATTGTTTTCTCTTATTTGGGAGGCTCACAAAAACCTTTTTCTCTTTATTAAGACTAATATGCAAGGAGGTGATATCTTCACTATCTGGCCCCACATCACCATCCAAACTCATTGCCCTTTACCAATGTTCACGCGCTATGCACACTACCCAAGTGAGAAATTGGTGGTCTGACCACCGAATCCTTTTACATTAAATCAGGACCCATTTATTATTTTTTATTTTATGTGTGAGTATTTATGAGGTATTAAGTGGGGTATATTTGTATAAAGTGTGTATTTAATGAAAGGTGAAGTTAGAGGTGATATTGACTACTAAATGGTGAAGTGAGGTGAAGGGAAGTGAGAGAAGAAAGAAAGTTGAGGTGGCGCTGAGGTGTCACGTGAAAAAACACCTCCCTTGCCTACCGGCCTGAAAGGATAAACAAGACATCTTTCCAAAAAAGCACTTAATTTAAAAATAAAAGAAACAAACCCTGAGATATGATGAAATGGAGATCAAACTCATTTAGCAGTTATTTATTCACCAAAAAAATCATCAAATATTTATTCTGGTAACCACCAAACAAACAATACAAACATAAATTCAAAAACAAACATACCTCATGCAGAAGCAATAAACTGCTCCCTGTGATAGTGTTGTGTAGGTTCCTTTGGACGTGGAGGATGACACCCTCAATGCACCTAACACAATAGAGAGACACGCATTAGCCTCGCCTTGGGTTTGATCCCATGACCAAGTTCCAGTATAAGAGTAAGTATAGGTTAAGGTCGGACGGTTGGATAATAAATGTGAGAGTAAATGAGCAGTAAATGTGTTGTATAAAAGGATTAAGGTGGTTGTTTCTACCACCTTAATCATTGTACCAGACAACATAGGGGAATGAAGCGCCGAGCAAGGTCTAGACTAGGTACTACATGACACGGCCACGTGGGGGACCACATCCCGTGATATTCGAGTAGGGGCCCACGTTCGGTTCTTAGGAGAAATTGTTCGGTAAAAGATATATGATGGATAAAAAAAGTGCTTACTTTTGGCACGTGGTCTTTGCCACGTCACAATGGTCAACACAGTGTTTGGCTTACGTGTCGTCCTGATCTACGTGTTGTTCGGACATGTGTCCTTCTTACCGCATACGTCATAATGTCCTCCAGTATTGCATTATCGGTAGAGGACTAATGATGTAACACTTTAAAATATAATTAGTATGTCTACTATAAATACATTAATCATATTAATATATCTACTATAGCCTCTAATGGTTTAACTAACGACCGTTAGTCATTTCGTGAACTATTTAATATAATTAGTATATCTACTATAAATACACTAATCATGTTAATAAAACGCTCCCTCGGTGTATACGTGTGTGTCCCAAATAGGCTCACGTATTTCTAGCCGTATAAGTATCGATTAGACTTGAGCACTACCAATAGCTAGTACTAGTTCAGTTAAAGAAGTGGACTAGTTAATGCAAGCTAGGGAACAGACCATTGAAATGGTGCAGTTTCACTTAAAGAGGGCATGAGATAGGATGGGGAATATGGTTGACAAATACTATAGGAATTTTGAAGTTGGGATGTGGACCTATCTAAAGCTACAACCGTACAGACAAGTGACAGTAAGACAAGAGGTGTATCATAAGTTGTTTGCAAAGTACTATGGGACCATTTCTCATTATTGCTAAAGTGAGAGTGGTGGCTTATAAGTTGTAGTTTCCTGAAAACAGCCAAATCCACCTAGTTTTTCACGTGTCTCAGCTAAAGTTTTGTAAAGGAAATGATCACATGATTGGAATTTTACCTTAGTGTGGTCTTGATGGTGTGTTTAGTGCTAAGTAATGGCTATAATTAGGCGTCGTATGGGAAAATTAAATAACAACATTGTGATGTATGTAAATCATCTAGAAGAAGATGCTACATGGGAGTTATATGCAGATCTAATCCAACGTTACCCAAAGATGGAACTACATTTTTAAAGACAAGAATGTTAAGGGGGATGCATTGTATATGTTGAAATAAAGAGAGTATATGGATTGCACATGTTGTTAGTTACAAGACACACATGTCAAGCATGTGTGCTCTCCTAACCGAATTTGGCTCCAAAAACACATTTAAATACCTTCACTCATTCATTTCATCATTTTATCATCATGAACTTGTAATATTTTCTCTCTTGTAATCTGTAACGACTCCACTATCAAAATAACAAATTATTGTTCATCAATTTCGTGTTTCCTTTTCTTTAACTTGGAATACCTAATTGATATCAATCTTATCCCATTTTGTCTTTAAATACTTAAGCTCTTATCAACACTTCCTTTTGTTGATTAAGAAAGCTTATAAGATCGCTCCACACAACATTGTCACCACCCCGTTGACGAACACCGGTTGTGAGTGAGGAACCACATCGAAAACAACCCCTGTATGGCTATATATGGTGTGAAATTATTCTTCAATTTGAACTCACAAGTTTCTAGTGGGTCGAAAACCAAACAAATCAATAGTTTATAAAAGGGAAAATTACTAATATAGCCCGTTGCCCAGCGGGTTAGGCATATTTAGCCCCTTTTTTGAAAATTCTCGTTTTAGCCCGGGTTGCCCAGGGCAACTAACGTGTAACCAGCTACAGGATGACACGTGTCCGACCAACCACTGTTGGTACGCAGTACATGCTTCGTATTTTATTTTGGGCAACATTTGTTTTTTGGGCAACCAATACATGAGCAACTGGGTATTTTGGTCATTTAACATGGATTAAAACAATGAACTTATATTGATCTAAGTACAAGAAGAAGGCTACAGTCATACATACAAAAATGGTGAACCAGTCAACGTCTCCTGCTCGCCATCGCCGTTGCGCAAAGTTTTCGTCTCCATCGTGGACCATCCCGTTGTATCCCTTTTAGTCAGTCGTCTCCATCGGAAACTGGCTTATTCATTCTAATTCACAGCGGCTCCGGACCACTCTACCGCCATTGGTTTTGTGAGGGATCCGGTTGAATATGATTATAGCCTTTTCAGAATAGGTGTTATAATCTTTTTGCAGATTCTGAGGGATCCGATTGAATCTGATTGTACCCTTTTCAGATTAGGTGTTATACTCCTTGTTTAAGTAAAATTAAGGTACTTTTTTTCTTTATTTTTTATGTTGGTTTGATATGCATTTTCACTATATGTAATTTGTTAATTTTGCTTTTTTTTTTTTTTTTTTTTTTTTTTTTTTTTTTTTTTTTTTGTGAATTGTTGTTTTTTTTTTTTTTTTCTAATATAAGTTGCTATGCTTTGAACATAATTTGTGTAAAAAAATAAAGGATCTTATCGACACTCTTTATGCTGCATTATGGCCTAGGTAAGAGCTTGATTAAGTACAGGCTGATTAAGTACAAGCATTTCTGAATGATTCAAGTTGGCTGTGTTTGCACCTTACTCCATGGTTTTACTAGACTAAGTATAGGGTGAAAATATATTTGCCACAACTTTGAGGTTTTGCAGTAATCCGGCTCTGTTGATTGAATGGCATGTCAGAGCTGGACTCAGCCAATCGGGCATCGGGTTCTGACATCCATTCAATCAACAAAGCCTGAGTGCAGCTAAACATATGGTCTCTGCTGGGCCCATCGTTAGACGAGGTTAATCACAAGGATGATAAGCGCGTGTGAATCAACTAGGAAGGTCAAGTTTACATTCTCTTTTTATGTATGTTGAAAAATTTGTGATAATAGACACTTGAATTAACCAAAACATTTTTATCATAGGAACTAGGATGGTGGGCACCCGATATTTCTAAACCCAAGGGTCTCAGGGATTGGTGTTACTGCAGTTAAGGTAAATTTTTACAACCAGCAATATGTTATCGTTTTTAAAGCAATGCCATTACTTACCGTTAACAGTCACCTTATTGTAACAGGTGCACTATTCGCCAAAAAGTTAATCCCAACGGTATTGAAACAATCCAACATATGAGCAGACCAAACAACCAACACATGACGACAACAGCACCACAGCAATAAAATAACCAAAAAATAGGAAAGGTATGTTCTTTCTTAAATTTCACATCCATAGAGCTTACATTACTTAAATAGTAACACATAAGACATCTTCAAAAAAGGACAAAACATAATGCATCAGTATGGCATGGCCTTGAGCCTGTCAATGAACAACAAAAGCTCCGTTGCTCATTTTTGTTTCTTCATAACATTCACCAAGATCATTGACACCTCCGTCAAATCCTGGGTTTGCAGATTCGTGAGCTCTGAAATGCTCTGAACAGAGGATTCAAAAGCAAACACCATCCTCAGCTCTCCAAGCACAAAGTCCCTCTCAGCCACACGACTCATTATCTCCTTGTCTTTTTTTCTTAGCTCCCCTTCATCCACTAATGTGACACTGACCTCCCTCTCGAACCTTTCAACCATCATGTCCCTAACCAAGCTTGACCCAGCAGCAGTAGCCAACTCGTTGAAAAATGGCATAGGTGTTGTCATCTTTTTCTTTCTTATAAAAAAGCTGGTTTTTTTTTGTGAGTATATGTTTGTGTTTAGGTTGAGATGTTGATTTGTTAGTGATTTATTTATCTTGTTTGTTTTTCACTTATAGTCATAGTGGGTTTAATTACCACCCTTGAGCCACACAATAATTACTCATGCTTCATTTCACTTCCACATACATGAACAAGTATTAATTGTGTGTGTGTGTTTAATTTGTAATTTATCTTTGGTTATTATTACTAATTTGTGTTTTTATATGACTTATAAGGCCACATGATTTGATTGACACCCTTGAGCCACACGAATTAACAGTAAATCATCATTAACTTCCCTTCCACATGCATGAACACACAATAACTACCCATCCCTTCACATCCAATAGCAGTTTGACCAAAAGTAACTATATTTATATCAGTGGTAACACACAACACATATGACATAAATAATTTATCTAACATACTTTTTGTAACATAACTTATCATGGCTTCTTCTTCATCTTCCACCAACATAAATGAAATCAAAGAAGTATCTGGGTCTTATAATTTGGCAACGGAATTCAATGGTCATTTCAACAATGAAATGACTGAAGACAAGAGTTGTTTGTAGCGATTCGTGGAAGAGCGTAGTCAACTAGAAAAGAAAGTTGAGGACCGTCAAGTAACACTCAACGAGACGCAACATATGGCTCCATTGAACGTAAAAGCTGCTGCTATCCGTGGTTGTCTAGTTGAAACACAAGAAAGGGAGCGTAAAACGATTATTTTGTTGACTAATCTAATCAATGATATAACTGATGGGATTAGGGAGAAGGAACAACAAACTAAGCTTATGGAGGTTCATGAAGTCGCCTCTGATGAAGATTAGATTATGAACATGATGATTGTATTTTGGGGTTATGTTTTCTCAGTTATTTTGTATGTTTATGTTGAATTTTTTGTTGATGATTGTAACCTTGTAATTGTAATGACTTTGAAGAAGCATTAATATTAAGTTTCTAGTTATATTTATTTATATGATTCAGTATTGTATTTTGCTTAGACTATAAATTTGCATATTGCATAACAATTGAAAACTACCAACAAAAAAGTTTGTCTGTTTTTGCAATTGCAGATACACATATGACATTTGGCAATTGTAGATTGACTTTCTAAAGTCAAACTGCAAATGGTTATTGCATGAGTGTATCCATGAGCATTTGTATTTTCCAGTCACACACTCAAAAATTTTGAAAACTTGGGTGTTTGGAATATGATTTATAGAGGGCATTTCCTTTCAAAACATCCACTGTGTTAATGTGTTGCTACCTTTTTGCTGAATGCTAATTGTGCACATGAACCAACAACCCAAATAAACAAATAATGTACATACAATAGACCAATTTCCATTACTGTATATGCAAAACAATTGGTCGTTAAATGAATTGTATCATGATCCTAAGCAACACACAACATATTGGATAATATTACATAAACATAAACACACATACACTCAAACCAAACCAAAAGACATCCACTAAACCTAAGCTAAAAATAGGAAGCTGAGTACTTTTATATCTACTTAAGATAACATGGTATTTTTCAAGTATATCACACAAATTGCGTACTTTTATATTTATTTAAGTAAACATTGTTTTTTTCAAAGTTTCATTATTCCACTACACAATGACACAATTTTTTAAAAATATTACATGAACATATTATCATCAAATAGATATGTTGAAGGGCATTTGGTTAACTATATAGTTCTGGGTCCGCCACTGGTTGCAATGACACATAAATTGTGTCCACATATGGTACAAATATTCCTAAAAATTTGTCACATAATTAAAATACATCATAAATTTTAGTTGGAGTTCCAAATATAAGTAAAATTAATGCGAATCTACCAAGTTGCCCAATTTTACCAAGTTGCCCTATCTTTCCAAGTTGGCCTCGAAGCCATTTTTTGGCTGATGGACGTTGCTTTAAAACGTTAGTTGACCAGTCAACCGGATTTTTTGGTCATTTCATATTTTTTTTAACCCAAAGGCTACACAAGAATATAAAACGGCTATTTCACAAATAGATCATAGCTACTGTTACTGCGCAAACCGATCATCGGCATACACACAAACCTTCAAACCCTAGAACGATTAAACAAATCAATCTCAAACATACCGTCAATATTGCGATGCCGAACAAAGACTGGAGCAAGTTGAAATACACCGAAGACATGGTAGACTATATGTATGAAAGGTATAAGAATACGTGGAAGCCAGGGGATGATGCGACGGATGAAATGTTAGACGACTTATGGAACTATGCTATGGTTGAAGGTTAGCACATTGTTGCATTGTTCTTGTTTAGAATAATAGTTTAACATAATGATTTGAGTTGACCTTTTGTTACTCATCTGCCCCATCTTAATTGACAGAGCTGAAAAAAGGACCCAGTGAGGAATTTCCAACCATTCAGGCTATGTTGGGTCAGACCTCAAAACCTATGGAGGGAAAGCAAGTAGAGGCGAGTAAAGGTATGCATTTGGGTCAGACGTCAAAACCCATGAAGGGGAAGCAAGAATAGACGAATAAAGGTATGCATTTTTGGTTTTTATTTAAAATGGCAAACATTGAGCATGTCCTTAGACAATTTTGATGTTGATTTGCCTATTTGTTGTTGCCATACTGAATGCCTATTTGTTGTTGCCATACTGCAATTTCACTTTCCAATTAAGTAAGCAACCATATTCACTTTAGCAAGTGAAAGTGCATTACTTAAAGTGCAAATTGTGTTTGACTTTACCAATTAAGGGCCTTTGTATTTGAGCTAATAAGTCCTAATTGTCTTGTGTAGGACTTTAGGGGTGTTTGAATGTGTGAAAAACTTGGTAGAAATAGAATTACCATATTAGTTGGATATATGTATTACATCTAACATGTGTTAACCTAACAAGTTGCAGAAGAGCATAAGGATTATGAAAGCATGATTATAAAGCTTGAGAAGAAGATACAAAACCTTGAGAAAAGGATGGAACCAATTGAGGCGGTGTACTTTTACAGAGGAGATTGGGCTGAAAGGAAGCAACAATGGGGACCATTTGGGGAGGAAAAATCCAGTGAAGATGTGGTTGAACACCTTGTAAGGAAGATAAAATGGCTTGAAAAGAGGATGCTAAACCTTGAGTATGAGTGCTACTTGAAGGCAATGAAAGATGTTCCAACTGATGAAGATGTTTCTAGTGAAGATGATGTTGCAGAGGAGGTGTTTAGTGTGTCAATTTCAGATGATGAAGCTCCTCCAAAAAGATACAAACCTTCCAGTTCAAAACCTGCTCCAATAAGATCCACACCTACCACTTCCAAAGCTGCAGATGCAGTAAAACATGAAGACATGGATGTTCAACCAATCCAGTGTTCTGAAATGTTGCAAGTTCCTTCAACTTCAAATGCGTCACATGCTCTGAAAAGACCAAGAGGCGGACCTCCCAAAATAGGCAGACCTTCCGGTTCAACTGCTGTAGCTGCTCCCAAAAGACCCAGAGGTAGACCTCCGTCATCTAAAAAAACAGTTGGTTAAAGGAAAACATCTCCCAAAAGACCCAGAGGTAGACCTCCGTCATCTAAAAAAACAGTTGGTCAAAGGAAAACATCTCCCACACAAGATCCTTCAAGTTCAAATCTAAGAGGCAACAGACCACCACCCATGACTGGAGTGATACTTGGTTTAAGTGCATCTAAAGCTCAATTGGTTGCCTGTGCAAGCTCCGTTAGAAAGTCCATTGCATGGTTTTGAAGTTGACATACTTCATGGTTGTTTAAGCTTCATGTTTATAAACAATTTCTTTTGTTGGTCGATGGTACTTTAAGCTTCATGTTCAAAAATTTCCGTAATGTTGTTGGTGTATGGTACGTTTATAATTAACATATTAATCAAGTAATATTAACTCTAGTAATTTTCAATGATTTTATTTTGTTCGCTGACTTTTAAAAGTCAATTCAACACATGAGCATATTTTTGTTTATTGGTTTATGGCTTCTTTGAAGATGCGTTTGTAGACAGCAATTACATATTCAAACAAGTTATTTTGGAAATGCAATTTTATTAGCCAACAAATAGAAAATATGAGATTTTCATGAAGCATAACCACGGAATCTTGAAATCACATTATCTCAATCAGTTAGGGTTCATATTGTTGGGAACCATACTTTGTACTATTCGGTGTATTTGATACTGGTAGGCTAAAACGTAGTACTGGTCGATTACACTAGGTACTGTTTGGGACTATCCTTTGGGTTCGCTTATATGTTTCACTTAATTGTGTAATTCATTATCTTACTTTACACAAACATATCTTCAAGAGAAACATTACATGTATTCACTCGATCAAATCAAAACCTTAAATTACATATATATCATCTCAATTGGGTTTACCTAGCAAACATAATCTTGTAAACGATCATAACATGGTTGCTTACTTACACAAACCAGAAGGAAGTCAACGGGTTTCACCAAAATTTCGATGACATTTTGTTACAACAACTGAGTATATACTTTTCATCTAATTTCTAATGTTGTACAAATATAATAGTTTGATAGGAGAAATTTGATATTCAATCCCATTTACCAAACACGACGACTGAATCTTGTGCATCATTTAACAAAATTTACTTCAAATTGATTACATTGCCTATATGCGTCTTACAAAGTTAACACTAATAAAAAATGCTCCAAACAGTTGGCCCATAGTTGGAATAGTTGCCCAAAAAATATGAAAAAGGTTGCACCACTGTACATGTCCAGATATGGTAAAGGTCCACTTGCCCTGCCACAATCATTTCGTAACTTGTAATCCTTATTAATAATATTTGAGTTACTGTGAAAGCCTAACAATTTGACAAGACATTGCTTTTTACCACTTGACTTTCCTTATCAATTGAATATGGACTACTGTTACTTGAAGAATCATTAGTTTATTTTATTTTACTTCTTTTGTTTTTTGTTGTAGTTTTTTTTTTTTTTTTTTTTTTTTTTTTTTTTCCATATTCATATGCTCCGTCATACCTTCCCTCGTTTGCATATGTTCCAAATACCTCTGATATGCTCAATTGGAAGAATGGACTGTTGTAGTACATTCAAGTACAAAAAATACTCTTATTTTTATTAAGTTTCTAAGTACACACAACTGTTATTTTCTCTTTTTGACTTTAACTTCGCGATTGTGTCTTTTTCACTTTAACTTCTCTTTTATTTATCTTATATAGGTTTATTTTTATTAAATAGAAAAATCGTTGGCCAGTACAGCCTGCCAACTCTGGTTGCCCAATGAACACAATCCATTTCATTAGTTGCCCTATAAATTAATTCAAACAATAGTTGGTTCTCTCCATATAACTACACACATTAGAAACCGTTGTCAATTAACCGCGGTCAATTAACCGTTGTCACACTACTGTTCCAATAACAGCACAAGGATAACATCTAACTTCCCATATATTTTGCATTATATACTTCATTCCTATTTTATTTCTTTGTAACATTAATGGCTTCATCCTCTTCAAATCCTAATTCAAAGAAACATAAACGTTCAAAGGATACTTCTCCTAATGAAAGAAAATTGAGTGTTGAAGAGAAGTTTGATAAAAACCATTCTGTTAGACCTGAAACTGAACAAGAGTTGGTTGTAATTTACATTAACCGCATCAACAAGTTGGAGGAGCAAAACAGAAAAGATCAAGCGACCATACGGGAACATCAAATTAGAGTTGATCTTCGAAATCAAGAAATTGAAGATATCCGTAAAAGAATTGTTGGTGTTTACAATACTATAATTTGATGCTTCATGTATTTAAATTTTATTTTTAATGTGTTTGCTGTTATAATACATAAGCATGTTATTTGAATAATTAATTATGTTATATCTTAATGTTTCATGTTTTTTGTGCTTGTAGTTTCAACTTTCAACATATCATTACATACGTAGTGCGTACTACTTTAGTTTCGATGCTTTATCTTAAATTTTTTATTTGCATTGTTGTTATATGTTTGTTATTTATAAGGTATTAGTTATAGGGCAACTTGTGATCATGGGGCAACCGTATTTGGGCAACTTTATATTTTTTTGTCTGTTGCAAAAGTACAATTGTATAAAATAATAATATAGTGCATTTAGCGACATTTAATTTGGGGCAATTTTTTTTTATATATTTGGTCAACTTCATTTATTTTCTCTTTTGCAAAAGTAAAATTGTATAAAATAATAATATAGTACATTTTGGTAACTTGTACTTTAGGGCAACAATTTCTTTTTAATTTGGGCAACTTTTACATTTTTCGTCTTTAAGGAAAAATCAAATTTTATAAACTAACAATAATTTGGCAACTTGTACTCAAGGGCAACATTTTTTTTAAGTTGGGCAACTTTCCTATAAGGACAGTAACCTGTTTCGATAACCAGTAAGATAAGAAGACGGACGCAAAAAAAGTTGCACAATACATGTCACCCACTTTACTACAAGTTGCCCTATGTAAACTACCATACAAACTCACAAACTAACACATACTATGTAAACAAATAATATGTACGCTGTTGGCATGAATATTACGATATTTAATCTAAACATCCTCTTCATGTTTTGATGATGACAAAGATGTAAGTTACAACATATAACGTAAAGTACTTAAGTTACTTGTGATCACAATTCTTCTATGCATTCTTACGTCAACAAGCCTCGACATCTCAACGTCTCAAGTATGCTTCAACAATCACTTAAGGTATGGATAAACAAGTGCTTAATACATCTCATGATCATAGGGGTATTTAATTAACTAATACAAAGTTTATTTAATTATATAAACATATTATATATTTTTGAAAAACACTTTTGGTAATAAAGAAAAATGTTTTAATCATACTAAATATATGATTTCAAACTTTTAACCAAAATTAGTTAGTTTTTCACCAAATAAACTTTCCCCACTAAAAGACAGAAAATCTGGCCGTTTCAGTAGGGCGGCCCCCTTAATTATAAGGGGCGGTCCCCTTAATTTTAAGGGGACCGGCACACAATTAAGGGGACCGGCCACGCTCCCCTGTCAGATTTGGTCAGAAATTTTTCCTTATAAATACCACCTCAAACCTGGAATTTTTCTCACCTTTTGCACAAAAATTTTCAGATCCAATTCTCTCTAAACATCCTTCTAAAACCCTTTGATCATAAGATTATTAATCTTTGTTTCAAGTGATCCAATTTCTCATCTCTCAAAGTGCAAGAGAAGAATTCTCCCTATCATAAAGCCAAAGATGTATTAAGATCTAGTTAGTACTTATGTGAAGTTGTGAGTTATGTATATGTAATAAGTAGATCAAGATGATCTTACTTAGTAGTGATTCAATGAGTGAGTAAGAAGTAGTGGGAGGAAGTAGTAGTGTGGAGAAAACATGTAGTTGTGAAGATGTAGGTGTGTGATTAAGTAGTGGAGTTTAGAAGAAGTTGTGATGAAGCTGTGAAGTCGTGAAGACGTGAAGAAGTTGTGAAGCCGTGAAGAAGTTTAGAAGAAGTTGTGATGAAGTCGTGAAGTTGTGTAGAAGTTGTGTAGTGATCGAAGTTGTGTTGTGAGATTGGTTCTAGCTACTATTAGAACTCGACATTTAGCTTAGTGTCGTTAAATGGTGTAAGCAAAAGTTGTGTACAGTTTTCTCCGCCAAAAGGGAGCTTGTTGAGTAGTGAAGAAAACTCTCGAGTAGGTGACTCGGGGAATGGAGTAGGAACAAGGAAGGTGTCCTTGTAGCCGAACCACTATAAATCATCATGTCCGGTTTGCATTTCCTTTCTCTTATCTCTTATCATTTGTTCTTGCATTTCTCGCTTTACTTCTATGCTTGCCTACATGTCGTAGTTGTTGCTTATATAGTTGTGATGATTGATTGTGTTGAACATAGTAGTTAATATTGTGATTGTGTGTATAATTGCATGATATGGTCAAATAGATTATTATTCACACTTCTCATATTAAGTTTAACTTGATAGATAATTTGATACAAAACGTTTTAAGATTTTAAAAGGAAAACGTATTCACATAAAGATCGACCAAAGCTCCATTCATAAAACTAAGTTTTTCTAAAAGCTTACATATATAATTGATCATATTGATTATATGTTGTTTTCATACTAAACTCTAATTGAAGTTTTTCAAACAAACAATTGAATAAATTTGAATCAACATTTTGCAAAACCAAGTTCTTATAAAACGAAAAAGAAGGGAAAACTATTTAACCCCCCTTCTAGTTTTCCACAATTGGTACTAGAGCCACGTCGCTCAAATTTTCAAAACAAATGGTTTTAAAAATTGAGTACGATCCATGTATCAAATTATCCATTAAGGAGGATTTAATATGAAAAGTGTTTTGTTGATTAACTTGTATTAGTTTTGATATTATATACACTAATTATACTAGCTCGAGATAAGAATTATGCTTAAAACAAGTGTTATATGTTCGTTTCTTAAAATCAGAAAGTTACACACCTTTCCACAAAGTCAGAAAATAATTTTTAACAAAAATTGCATTTTTGAGTATCAGATGGGCGGCCCCTTTAATTGTCTGGGCGGCCCCCTTAAATATTGGGCGGCCCCCTTAAATTTAAGGGGTCCGCCTGTCTGTTCGACAGTTTTTCAGAAACTTTGAAAAATCATATAAAATTAACCGTAACTCCGTAGAAGTCGTGCCACCCGGCGTTTTAAAAGTAATTGAGTCTACTTTCATTTAAAAATACTTACAAGTAACCATAGGGGGTGGAAACCTTTCGGTAAATTGCATTCGGCAATGGTTGCCGATCGGCAAATGTGATTGCCAGCCATGCGGCAAGCAAAATTCGGTGCTGCAATCGGTAGAACATACCGAATCGGTGGGGAGTTTTCCAATGAAAAAATCGAACGTTACACAATTTATTGGGGGAGCGTGGGTTTTGTATTCAAAAAAAAATTAAAAAAAAAATTAATGCATGACCTTAGGCAAGATTGCCACTAAAAATTGATGTTGAGGTATGGTTAGGCAAAAAACGAGTTGGCAAAATATTATTGGTTATTTTTGCAAAAGGTTGAGGTAACTTGAGGCAAGGTTGTCACCCCCCTTACAAACTTAAATAAGTCAGAAAGTTAAAATACTACACGAAGGTCAAAAATTTAAGTCTTGTTTTAACGTAAAACTTGTATTTTACCTTTTCCTTCGAGTCGGGTATTCCTTGTCGATATATCTTTGAAAAATTAAGTATTTATATTTTCAAAATATTGATCTTAATTAAATTTTAAAATGGATAGAAACTATTTTATTTTCAAATAAAATCGAGCTAAGTAAACATTGGTATATATAATACACAAAACGACGACAAGTGTTTTATGTGCTATATGAACTCATTTGTGATTTTACTTTGTTAATCGTTGCTATTTGTAATTTAGCTATTTGAATAT
The DNA here is from genome assembly GCA_030686995.1 of Artemisia argyi. Lineage (NCBI taxonomy): Eukaryota > Viridiplantae > Streptophyta > Magnoliopsida > Asterales > Asteraceae > Artemisia > Artemisia argyi. Next base: position 83,973,705 of record CM060705.1, on the reverse strand, counting down.
CTTAGCATATGTGCCTTGTACTCTATTAGTTTATAGCTAGTTTTCTGGCTTATACTTAACTAGATCTTATGCTAGATTTTTTGCGTTAGGATTGCAATATTATGCTTGCATTGCATATAGGTATAGATGGCTTAATGTTACTCAAACATCTTGTAAATAAGTTAAATCTAATCACCTAAATATTTCAAACAATTTAATCTATTCTTAACAACAAACTTAAATATTTTCAACAAATTACCTTGTTTTACCTTAAGTTGTTTAATAAGAGAAATTGAATCTTTGTAAAACATTAGTAGTAATATAAAAGAAAAAGTATTTTCAAAATCTAAAGTGTGTTCATTATAAGTAACAATGAAGAGTCTTTCACATAAACAAAACTTATAACAATCATGAAGTAATAAGTCAAATTTCAATCACTCACCAACCTCACTCATTAATAATCTTAGGATTAATGGAACACACTATCAAAATGTCTATTTATTTTAAATGAAGGGTTAAGAAAGATCTTGATATTATATCAATTCATTATTCAAATTATGGTTGATATATTCATCAAATCTAATTGACATGTTTTTGAGTATGGACAAGAAATTGGATTGTTATTTGTTTAGTTTCAAGATTACACCAAATTTTAACAAAGGATATAGTCTTGAATCTACATACTCAATCACACTAGATTGATATGAAAATATTTACATCCTTTGTAGATGAAAAGAATATGCATTGGATCATAACTCACACTTGTGTTGACAATGCCATATTGAATCTACTTGTCCAATAGTTGTGTTCCAAATATTAGAATAACATGTTTAACACATGCATAAAATATACAATGAAGTAGGATTGACGACTTGGATGTTTCATCCGAAATATTCAAGCAATTTACATTGCAAAACAATGGATAAATGTGTCATATCCGAAAAACCAAACATGAGCGAACTAACAACATATGTAAACTTTGCTCACACTACTTAAAATCATCACTTCAAGCTAAAATACATATTTAAGAACAATACACACTATATATTATATGTACTTCATTTTCTTTGTAGCATGAATGGTTGTGTTACAAGATAATGCACTACACTTTTCTTTTTGAAATAATTTAAGTTATTAGAATTGAAAAATAACTTATCACAATGCATAAACAAGTAAAATTCATTTTGTTTCAAATACTAGTTAAAATTATGATATATATAACATTGGCAAAAATTATAGAAAATAATATTTGCTTTAGAATTTATAAATGTCTAGTTTTGATATCATTTGTGAATCACAATCTCATTTAAGATAAATAATCATAATGAGATTCATTTTTCAAGATATGCTAAGGAGCATTCTTAAATCAAGCACATTTATTAAATCAAGTAATATGCCATCAAAACCAAATAACCGGTTAATCATGAACAAAAGATTAAAACTTTGCGTTTACTCTTATCTAAACATTTAACACATCTCTATTGGGATAGTGAGTAAAATATATCATGTAGACTTACCTTCATAAAAACATGATGTTTGAGTCACATTAAGCCAAGTATTAGTGAATCAAGCAAACTTCATATTTGGTACTCTTCGATAGGTAAATTTAGGAACTCAATTTCTTCTAAAAAGAGAATGACTACTGGAGAATCTATTGACTAGAAATTCAATTTAACCTAACGGTTGAATTGCTTCTATGTGAGAAGTTGGGTGTGTGTAACCCGTAAAAATGGTCGTGTTTAGCCTGAATTGAGCACCACTAGTAATAGTCTCATACTCATTCTCCAACTTGATTAAATTGCTCTTCCTAAATATACCTAATGCTAGTTTACTTTTATGAACTTTGCTCCTCATTAGATGCTTTCATTCCTAGATTTATGGCATATCGCATATATGTTATTTCTAGATGATTATTTGCTCCTATGTGATTTGATTGTATGCCTTTACATGGTTTACTCTATATGTATCATTCATCTAGGTATATTTTTCTTACCTTTAGATCCTACACCCTCATTTCATGAGAACCTTAGTGTCATAATCCGATAGGTCATATTAGTCTCATAATATATCCGGATGAGCATGAATTTAATGGGAAGGGAAATCACACTCACTCACATATATCCTTCTACCTCACACCCAAAACCGAGTCATCCTTTATACTACCAATCTTGAGTCATCCACCGTTTCCATGTCCTCAAAGAAACCAAGAATCAATATCATACCTCCTAAATCACTCCTTATTAATACCTCCTAAACCAACACGTTTTGTCTAACCAATCCAACACCTACTATCCTTCCATAAACACATAATCAAAATCATCATTCAACCCATCATGTCATCTCCCAACAAACCTAACATCATTGTTATTACCCCACATACAACATCCAAACTACCATCCACACATGAAGAATCACTTTCATCCATACCTTCATCATGCTTTCATGATCACCCAAATGAAATCATTCTTTTAGCTCAACAAGACAACCTAACTATCACCCTTACTAATAAACTTCCACATTCATCTCACTCAATTCTACCAAATGACCCTTTTGAGGATCATACTCAATATCAAAACAATAACCATCAATCTCATCCAAACATGAATCATAAGTTTCATGACCAAACCTCAATCCCTAATCACAATCCAACTCCACCATCATCACCTTCCTCCGAACATGAAAAGTTCGTTGAAGAGCTCAAAGAAGCTCATGAGCTTAATGCTCTTCTTGCGTTGCATCTTATTCAACGCAATTTGGATTAACAACCTACCTCCACCAACTCATCTCCATCAAACAATTTGATCCATCTTGAAAACCATATCATAAATTGCATTTGTTGCACCTACCTTGAAAAACAAACCTTTGTTCTCAATGAACATCTCAATTGGATTGAGTATCTACTCACTAGGACGACTCAAGATTACACCAACACTCCATCACCACCACTTCTATGTTCATCTCCTAGTGCTCCCAATGCACCATCCAAAACACCATCAACTCAAGGAACCTCTACCTCCTCCATACCATTCTCATCATCTCCTATCAATCCACCAACCTATAACCCCGTCCCATGGAGCTTACTTGAAGCTCATGGAGACACTTGCCTTTGTTGCATCCACAACCGAACAATTGTGTTCGGACTAAGAGATGAGATACAATACATGTTTTCTCACATTGAAAACTTGTTGCATCGTCTACCACCAACAACAAACACAACACCTCCACCACCATCAACAAAATACCTAAAAATCCCATGATTCACTATCATCCACCCTTGTCGAACGATATATTAATCTAAACCATAATTGTCAACCCTTTGTTACCACCTTCCCTTTACATTCACGATCATCCCTCCCCATTTTCCTACATTTTCCTAGGTTCTAATCTTTGCATTAGGTTCTATTTTTTTTTTTTTTTTAATTTAGGTTGTTGTTTTTAAAACAATAATTGCATGTGTCATACTTTTAGTGCATATACCTAATATGTCCATATATTGTTCCCCTATTAGTTTCATGCAAATATCTATTATCATCAATATATATATGTGCACTTGTCTACTAACTTTGTTTTGAAGGATTACTTCACCGCTCGATTCTTTGGTAGCCAAAACAAGTTTTGAGCATACACCAAGGGGGAGCATTGAGGTTGATAGGATCAAGGCTTCACTTACGATGATGCAAGCTCGCCTTTTACATTCTATCTCAAGAGTTCAAGCGTAGTAGAAGTCTCGTCTTAGAGTCCACCTTTTTGCTTCGACAAAAGGGGGAGAAGAAGTGTAAACAAGTAACTTATACATTTTACTATAAGTTATAATTTACATAGTTTATCATCATCAAAAAGGGGGAGATTGTTGGCATGAATATTACGATATTTAATCTAAACATCCTCTTCATGTTTTGATGATGACAAAGATGTAAGTTACAACATATAACGTAAAGTGCTTAAGTTACTTGTGATCACAATTCTTCTATGCATTCTTACGTCAACAAGCCTCGACATCTCAACGTCTCAAGTATGCTTCAACAATCACTTAAGGTATGGATAAACAAGTGCTTAATACATCTTATGATTATAGGGGTATTTAATTAACTAATAGTTATTTAATTATATAAACATATTATATATTTTTGAAAAACACTTTTGGTAATAAATAAAAATGTTTTAATCATACTAAATATATGATTTCAAACTTTTAACCAAAATTAGTTAGTTTTTCACCAAATAAACTTTCCCCACTAAAAGACAGAAAATCTGGCCGTTTCAGTAGGGCGGCCCCCTTAATTATAAGGGGCGGTCCCCTTAATTTTAAGGGGACCGGCACACAATTAAGGGGACCGGCCACGCTCCCCTGTCAGATTTGGTCAGAAATTTTTCCTTATAAATACCACCTCAAACCTGGAATTTTTCTCACCTTTTGCACAAAAATTTTCAGATCCAATTCTCTCTAAACATCCTTCTAAAACCCTTTGATCATAAGATTATTAATCTTTGTTTCAAGTGATCCAATTTCTCATCACTTAAAGTGCAAGAGAAGAATTCTCCCTATCATAAAGCCAAAGATGTATTAGGATCTAGTTAGTGCTTATGTGAAGTTGTGAGTTATGTATATGTAATAAGTAGATCAAGATGATCTTACTTAGTAGTGATTCAATGAGTGAGTAAGAAGTAGTGGGAGGAAGTAGTAGTGTGGAGAAAACATGTAGTTGTGAAGATGTAGGTGTGTGATTAAGTAGTGGAGTTTAGAAGAAGTTGTGATGAAGCTGTGAAGTCGTGAAGACGTGAAGAAGTTGTGAAGCCGTGAAGAAGTTTAGAAGAAGTTGTGATGAAGTTATGAAGTCGTGAAGACGTGAAGAAGTTGTGAAGCCGTGAAGAAGTTTAGAAGAAGTTGTGATGAAGTCGTGAAGTCGTGAAGTTGTGTAGAAGTTGTGTAGTGATCGAAGTTGTGTTGTGAGATTGGTTCTAGCTACTATTAGAACTCGACATTTAGCTTAGTGTCGTTAAATGGTGTAAGCAAAAGTTGTGTACAGTTTTCTCCGCCAAAAGGGAGCTTGTTGGGTAGTGAAGAAAACTCTCGAGTAGGTGACTCGGGGAGTGGAGTAGGAACAAGGAAGGTGTCCTTGTAGCCGAACCACTATAAATCATCGTGTCCGGTTTGCATTTCCTTTCTCTTATCTCTTATCATTTGTTCTTGCATTTCTCGCTTTACTTCTATGCTTGCCTACATGTCTTAGTTGTTGCTTATATAGTTGTGATGATTGATTGTGTTGAACATAGTAGTTAATATTGTGATTGTGTGTATAATTGCATGATATGGTCAAATAGATTATTATTCACACTTCTCATATTAAGTTTAACTTGATAGATAATTTGATACAAAACGTTTTAAGATTTTAAAAGGAAAACGTATTCACATAAAGATCGACCAAAGCTCCATTCATAAAACTAAGTTTTTCCAAAAGCTTACATATATAATTAACAATTGAATAAATTTGAATCAACATTTTGCAAAACCAAGTTCTTATAAAACGAAAAAGAAGGGAAAACTATTCAACCCCCCTTCTAGTTTTCCACATACGCATGAAGTCCCTATGTGCCGCTTTTACTAAGATATACCTTCACATTTTTTTTTGCCTCTTTCCATCTTATACTAGAACATGACCCACACACACTGTGCAAAACATTGAATGCCACACCAACTACAATATCCATCATACCAAAAACTGCAACACATTGAATGCCACACCAAATACACTAACCATCTTATAAAAAAGTAAGACAACATTTATAAAACTGAAAAACCTACTCAAATACAACTAATATTATGTCGTTTGCTGAAACCAGTCGTCGCCGGGTTCATAGAACCTCCGACTATGCATCAGAAGAATATATTGGCAAGATGCCAAATAATGTTATCACTAATATTTTGAATCGTTTGCCACTAAAAGAAGCGGTGAGGACCTCAACGTTAGCTAGAAACTGGAGGTTTAAGTGGTGTTTGCTAACCGATATAATACTTGATGAGGATTTCTTTTATTTTCTAACTACTAAGTTTGATGGGAATGATATAACGAGGGTTTTAGTTAAACTTATAGGTCCAATAAGAAGGTTTGTCTTCTCCATAGACCCAAAACCTGTTTGTGGCGTCTCAGACTTGAGTTATGAAGAGATTGGGGATTGGCTTTTATTCTTGTCTAATAACGAAATTGAGGAGCTGACAGTTAGAAACTGGTATGGTGAACCGGTTATGTTGCCAAGTGAAATTTACTCCCGTACGGAGTGGAAACAGTTGGAACTTCATCATTGTAAGATGCTTAATTTGGAAACATTTTGTATTTTTCCAAAACTATTGAGGCTAGAATTGTTATATGTAAACTTTCTTGGCGGTACATTTTGGGAGTTTATAGTGCGTTGTCCCCTACTTGAGATTCTGAAAGTTAATATGGATACTACAAAGGAAATGAGACTGTTGGAAATTGCAAAACTCAGAAATATGAAGGAGTTACATTTGTCATTCGGTGTTTGGAACAAACGGACGACAATTACAGCGTCCAACCTTTTTTACATGGTAAGTCTTCCAAAGCTTGAGACGCTTACATTGGATTTTGAAGATTGCAATGTAAGCCCAATTTGAGTTCTAAAAATTGAAGGTATGCATTTTAAAATGAATCTATAATAAATATGAAATGTGGACTTTTGTAGATGTTGGTTGAAGCTAATTTCAATAACAATGTCGTTGTCGACTTTGTATCCCTGAAGACTCTTACTCTGTCCGGAGTCAATTTTGGGAATAATGTTATGGCATCATTCGTCATTGGAATGATTAGTGCATCTCCAAAGTTGCTAATTCTAGAAACAAGCGTAAGTGGAATAAATATGTGAAAAAAAAAATTCATGATACATTGGCATGTTTTTGCATCTCAATGTTATGTTTTTTTTTTCGGGCTGCTAACGAGCTTAGTGATGTTCCTTTTCAACTTTCTGCATTTGAGTTACCAAGCAACATACTGGGCCCAAGGCAGCTGCAGAGTGTGGTGTTTAAATCATTTCCTGTATCTGATGAGGCGAAAAATGAGCCATTTTTATGGGGTCATTTAAGCCCGGATTTGAATTTATTTGATCAAATATTGCCCTAAATCGTTCCTTTTGTCATTTTAGGTACTTTTGGAGTGAATTCTGGAAAAGGAAGCATTTTGGACGTTTTTGGAGCATAAAAGTGAAGAAAACGACAAAGTCTTAATTTTCCTTGCTGGGAACAGTTCCTGACGGCATCAAGAGTCTCCATGTGACGGCGTCAAGAGTAAACAAGAGGTGAAAGTGGTGACGATCCAGAGAAATCGTGACGGCGTCAAGCTTGGCCGTCATGGTTCATGATATGGTGACGGCCTACAACTAAATTACACATGACGGCGTCAACCTTGGATCTAGGCAATCCGATCTCATTATGGGCGGCGAGTTGACGGCGTCAGAAATTCCTTCTTGATGCCGTCACCTTGTAAAATCTATATATAGTTTTGCAATTTTCATTCATGATATGTAACTTAAGAGGGGATAACTTTGGAGAAACCCTAGCACGAATTTTACTGTTCTTTCAAGGGTTTTTACCCTTTGAAACCTTTCATGTTCAATTGAGATAAGTATCATTTCAATTATTCAATATGTCTATGTGTTGTTTGAATATATCTTACGCTTGTCTTGAATTTAACATGCTAGGCTAGATCTCTTGTGTGTTTGCTTAGATGTAGTGAAACCTAGATGTTGATTATGGGTTGATTGTTTGTTTATAGTTGTTACGGATGAATGATTTCGATGTTAGGCTTAAGAAAACTGGCAGACTTCCATAGGGTAACATGCTTGAACGTCTTAAGAAACATGAACCAATGCGTACTAGGTTATTATGGTTGTATTTAATGCGTGAGCGAATTCTAATGATCCCATGTTAGGAGCTTCTTGCAGGCTCGACATAGAAGTGAAGTAGGAGCTTATAAAGTTGGGGAAGTACGTACGCCACCCCACGAATGTTATTAAGGAATATAACCCGTCATCCACGCAATTGTAACAAACTATCAACCTGTAAAAGATATCTAGGGAGTAATGAAACCTAAGTAAACACAACTCTCCCCATTATTGTTCACACCACTAGTTTAATTAGCTTTATTTTCATTTTTGTTATTTTATTTTGATTGCATCTTAGTTATTGGGTTAGTTGATTAGCAACTAATTCCGCCCACTCTTACAAAAACCCTGTTGAGCTGTAAGACATAGATAGATCTTCTTGAGCACTCTAGAATCGTTAGCAATGTTACTGTAATCAATAACACACTAATAGACAATCTTTGTATCTTGTATTTTAAAGCGGAAACAAATACAAGTGTAATACTAAGAACTCTTGATCCTCTATGGATCTTTTAATAATAATGAAAAGTGTTTTCTAAAAACGTTCTTCAATACATAATCATGTGTTCCTTTTATACACAAGGAACTCTAAACCGTTTCCCAAGAAACGTATATTCTAAAACTTCTAAAAGATATGCATTATCACTTCCTAAATAAACTCATGCATATCCAAACTATAAAACATAAAATACGGAAATACTAAATCCGCAGAAACTAATAATGCTGAAACTAGTCTTCAGCAGATACACTGCTTCAGCAGGAACCAGCTCTTCAGCAGAAACAGTCAGCAGAATTCTTACTTAACAGAATTCCCAACAATCCTTCCCTAATCTTGAATTTGACCTGGTTAAGTTCAAGATTCTTGATAGATCTTCGAAATAACGTACCAAGAGGATTGTAATAAGATAGCACCAGCAAAGAATCATCTTCAGCAGAATCTCTATGATCAGTAAATACTTTAAAGCTCCATTCTTTGCAGCAACAAATGACTAAATGTACATCAAAACAAATTAGTTTCATACTATTCTCATCACTTCCAGGTGTGTTAACTCCTGTGAGAGGTGAATCATTGAAAATAATGGATTTGATGTCTCTTTACCAATAGCCATCACTACTGGAGTAACCAAGTGTTCTAAGGTACACTGATAACCACATGATTTTTAGCAAATCATCAGCTATAAACGGATTTGAGATGTCTTTACCTGTAGCCGTTTGCTCAGGACTAGCCAATTATTTTGATGAAAATCATCTTGGTTAACTGATTACCAAATATGGTTTTCCACAGCCTTTACCACAAGCCATATACATGTGGGCTAGCCAATTATTCAGAATCCATAAAGGAAAAATCCATGGTCAATTGACAACCATTTCAACTACTCAGCAATAAAGCATGGGTGAGTTGAAAACCCTATGGTTTTGAGCAAACCATTACAGCTATCAACAGATTTGATGTGTCTTTACCAAAGTTGTACCCTTTGGACTAGCCAACTTTGTGATGGATTAGTCAACATCAGGTAAGTTGATAACCAAACCTGCATACAAAAGACACAATACTATACAACAAAGTGTTAGGTTTTTTTTTTTTTTTTTTTTTTTTTAATATCCTTAACCAGAAGCTGCTCTTGAAGTCTTAATCCTTTGTTTGAAGACTTTCACCAAAGATTCAGCAAACAATCTTGCATTCCCAACTGGATTAGGAGGAATCTCCAACTTATGTTGCAGCATTTTCTCCATCAGAGACACCTTCAGAGGATATCTTTTGTTAAGATCCATAATCAGCCTTAAACCAGTTGTAGTTTCCAAAACATGAACATAAGGCATAGGATAGAACTTCCAACTCTGAACTTTCCATCTCTGATTATTTTTCCATATGTCATAGCTAACACCAGTTGGAGTAGAAGAATCAAACAAAACATTTAGATCACCCAATAAATACAATCCAGACCCTTGAGGAGTATGATTTGCATAATACTTGTGAACCAAATTATTTAGAGTGACCAAATCCTCATGATCAACAAGATGTAAAATGTCTTGAAGAAATGTAAAGGTTATAGAAGTTTTATCCAACCTATAAATGGTATTAAGCTGACCATTTTTAGTTAACTCCCAATGAACCAAAACATCTCTAGCTGCCTCAGGCCAATCATCAGGGGATCCTTCTCTTATAAATGAAGCATCAGAAGCATTCACATCAATTAAGCTTTGTGTAGAATGTGAAGGTCTGACTTTAGCCATCCTCTTTCCTCTTCTTCCAGGAACATAAATAGCAGCAGGAGCTTCTGTTTCAGCAGATTCAGCTTCTGCAGCATCAGTTTCCACTGATGGATTATCCACTTGTTCATCAGTAGAATCCTGAGAAGATTCAAGTGCAGCAGAGGCATATTGTTCATCCATAGCCTTCCTTATCTGTTTGTTTCTAGCAGCTTGAAGTTCAACTTCTCTTACCTTCAGCTCATGAAATCTTGCAAGTTCAGCTTTTTGTTCAGCTTTTTGTGCCTCATCTAACTTCCAAGCAGCCTCTTCACCCAATCTTTCCTGCTCCAATTGTCTCCTAGTTCTCTTTCTAGTTGGAGGATCTTCTGCTATTACTTTAGCTTTACCTTTATCCACATAAGATGAAGCAGCAACATGTGGTACATCAGCAGAAGTAGCAGGTAAAGATATCTTTTCAGCAGCAACAGGAATATTAACAAATGAACCAGCATCAGCATTGATGAGAGGAATATTCTTAGAAGCACCCATTCCATCTTTGTCATTTCTAGCCTTGATTCTGTTATATATCTCAACCAGTTTGTCAAATGGAAGTGCCCACACTTGTTTCTTAGACCAAGCATTATTAAACAAAGAACTGCTTTGACTTTTTACATATGTTCTCATATAATCCCTCTGCTGTGCTTGAGTCATAGGTTTTTCTCTTTTAGCTTTAGCTTTCAACTCATCTGCTACCTTCTTTCTCAATTTCATCACTTTCACAATTTCAGAAGCCCAGTCTTGCTTCTCTACCCTTTTACCAATAATGTCTGCAGCTACATCAGGATTATCAAGCATTTGTTGTCCAATCTGCTGCCAATCTGACTCATCAAATTCTTGAACAGCTGCATCCAATTCTCTTTGTCTTTCAATGGGCAAAGTAGAAACATATCTTTGATTGACTGACTCATATGTTACATCAAACTTTACTTGCTGTTCCTCAGTCATATTAGCACTCTTCTTATAATCTTCCCATTCTTGGAAGAGTTTTTCTTGTACAGCTCTGTCTTCAGCTGTAACAAGCTCATCCAACTCCACATTTGTTCCTTCAGTAGGATCATCATGAGGAACATTCAAATCTTCCATAGGTTCATCATGTACCTCTTGAACCTCTCTATCCGGAGAAACTTGTTGATTCTCAAATGAATGATGAACAGGGGAATTCAAATACACTTTCCCTGCTACAAAGAATGCTTCTCCTGATGTTTTAACTTGATCAGCAGATTTGTCAGCAGCAACACCACTTAGTGATGGTTTCTTCTGAAGTATATCAGTAGCTTCAGTCATGAGCACATCATCAGCACCACTAGACACTTTGGAAGAGTCAGCAGCTTTCCTTGCCAAATACTGTCTTGTACTTCTTTTTCTGCTGACCAGTATCTTTGGTTTAGATTGAGGTACTCCAGCAGCTTTAGGAGGTATAACCTTAGACTGTCTAGCAACTTCAGCTAGAATTTCAAGAGAATCCAAATTTGCCTCCTGAGCAACTTCAGCAGTATCCAATCCATCCTTATTTTTCTTCTGCTGATTCAGCTGTGCCTCCAAATCTTAAACCTTACTTTTCAAACTTTCAATTTCATTACCAAGAGTAGTCTTGGTATCAGCAAGTTCCTTTTGGAGATCATCAGTCATTTTCATGTACCTGGTAAGAGAATCATATACAAAAGTGAGAGTAATAGGGTCCTCTGCTCTACCAGCTGATTTCTCAGTGGTAAGTGTAGCTTCATTGAACCCAGCAGGAGAAACAGACTCATGTACAACATTAGGAAAGCCTTCATTAATTGGCTCTCTCATGGGACTAGGTGAAGATAGTCTAGTAATCTCAGGTTCAAGAGTCTGAAAGTTATCTTCAAACTCATGAAATTGCTCAGCTGGAGCATCCTGAGGTGGTGAAATGGTAGGACTAGGTGACATATGTACAGGGGTAGGTGGTGGTAAGTCAGTAGTAATAGGTAATGGTTCAGCAGTTGTAGCTGGCTCTTCCTCCATTACCACTGAAGGATTACCATCAGCAGCAACACCAGAAGATGATGGATTACCATCATCAACAGCGTTAGGAGCAGGCATATTACCAGCATCATCACCCTCAACTACATTATCATTGCCATGTGGCAACATAGCTTCTAACATGGGATGATGTTCCCCAGTATAATTAGTTTTCATTGAGGCAAACAACTTAGAACCAAGACTTTTAATAGGCACATGGGTTTTATCTTCAGTGGTTATGTCTAAAATTATTTGTAAGAATCTAGGATACATTAAAAACTTATGTTGTTGTTTATCAATATTTTCTAGCATATTATCAAAAATAAACTTAGAAAAATTATAAGTTTGACCCTTAGAAAGACAAACAATACCACAACCCAATTGCAGAGAGAATTGGTTCCATCCACCACACTTGTTGCTCATACATTGGAGCAGCAGATGCACCAAATACCTCCACTTAGGACAAAATTGATTCTTGTGCCACTTGGATGTATCAGTACTTTGATATCCAGCTTCCCTTAGCCCAGTAAGAATCTCTGCAGTGTTGGAATGATACACACCATTCTCATCATTCAACTGAAGCTTTGCCCTAATCAATCCTTCTGTCACCACATACTCTACACCATCAATCTCAGCTACAATCTCGGTGTCAGATCTCTTAGTAGCAGATGCCCAAAAATTGCTTCACCAAGGATTCACAAACCAGATTGGGACTATGTGTCAAAGTATAATGAATCTTTGACCTTTGTAGAAACTCCACCATTAAATCGAATTCTTCATGTCCCTTAGCCTTTTTCAGAATAGCAAACTTGTTATGGTCTCCTTTCAATTCAAGTTGTGCCATTGGTATAATGTTGCGTGAGACGATTATGAATTACACAGAGAATAATGGGTATAAGTGGAGTGATAATCGAATAATTTTGTTTAGGAAGAGATATGCGAAGTGGGTTAAATTTGGAAGTTCCCCAATCGTGGTCAAAATTATCGGAACTAATTATTGACCGAGTCTGACGTGTAGTTCAAAAACTTCCATTTTGAAAATTTACCCTTCAGCAGAAATGAAAGTCAAATATGCTGAAGAATGGTCAACATCAGCAGAAACCAACCAAAAGTAAAAATATCTTCAGTCAATATCTTGGTTTTACTGTGCCACCCAACTCGCATTAATTATCGTAACGCCTAAACTTTGCTTATTTAATCATCCCCAAATCACATCTCAGTCATCAATTTACCCCAAATAATCTTTCAAACCCTAATTTCCTAATTAAGCCCAATTCTCCACCAAAACCATGTCATCAAACCCAGAAACTTCAGATCAAAATTCCTCTTCTCCATCATCAGAAGAAGATTTACCACCATATCCATGGGAGCTTGATGGTTCTGACTTTGAAAGAGAACTGGAGAAACGATGGGATGCACAAGAAAGAAAATGGAATGCTCATAGGAAGGGTGAACCAAGCCATGTACCCATTCCTGCTGAGAGAGAGCTTGTCTCTCCCTTCATCTATACCTCTGATGAAGACTCCTCAGAGGAAGAAAATGAAGATCCAACCTTTCTTCCTCCTTCCACACCAGAGAGATCCCAACCAAGATCAAGTAAAAGGGATCCATCTCTTCCAACATCACAAAATTTGGTGTTGGATCTTCCAGCTCCAGGACATGGTCTTCCACATCAAGAACATATTGGACAGAGCAAGAAGGCTGAGATCATACGTAAGGGAAAGGAGAAGCTGAAGTAGATGATTGAGGAATGTTGCCATGGACCAAAGTTCTTGAGTATTTTCTTGACTTTGGTACTTGAGCATCTTCACAGTCTTCCTTCTCTTCTTTTTCCATTTTCATCTTCAGCTTCATCATTGTACTTGTCATAGCCTCAAGTATTTTGTAATAATTGATAGAAGCTTGTAGTACTTAATTAGCCAAATGTTTAGGAATGGTCATTGTACTTCAGTTGGAACTTTGCTGTAACTTGTTTCTTTGAATGAATGAAAAGATCTTCTTAATTAATCAACTGTGTAAGACCTTCAGCATAATTAACTCATCAGTAGAAACCATGTTCAGCACTTGTGACCACATTCATTTGACTTCAGCTCTTGGTGACTTTATCATACAACTTACAATCTAAGAACATCTGCAAAACAGACATAAAACATACAAATACACCAAACAACTTGCAAACATATTAGTGGGTTAGTGTTAAAATTCAAAAAATATACAACTTATACAACTCTACAAAGTTTACATTCACAATCCTCCCCTGAGGCATATGCCTCCCCTGAGGCTTATGCCTCCCCTTAAACTTTGCAGTTAAGGGTTAAGCATTCCAATATGGACCACCAAATATTGAAACCTGGGTCCATCAAATGCTTTGGTTAACAAATCTGCCACATTCTCATCTGTGTGAATTTTGACCACTTTAATCAAATGTTTCTCATAAGCATCCCTGATAAAGTGGTGCCTGATTTCAATATGTTTGGTTCTATTATGAAAAACTGGATTTTTAACAATGCAAATTGTACTTTGATTTTCAATGAAAATGGTAGTATTCATAAAGTTATACCCATAATCCAGTAATTGATTCTGAATCCATAGAACCTGTCCACAACAATTGGCAGCAGCAACATACTCTGCTTCAGTAGTAGAGGTAGCAACAATGGTCTGTTTCTTGCATTGCCAAGAAATCAGTCTTCTTCCAAGGAATTGGCAACCTCCAGTTGTGGATCTTCTATCCAAATTTGCACCAGCATAGTCACTATCACTATAAGCTGCTAGCTGAAATGGAGACTCTTTGGGATACCAAAGACCTAATTTGGGTTGGCCTTTTAGGTACTTAAAAATCTTCTTGACAGCATTTAAGTGAGAGGTAAGTGGAGTAACTTGGTGCCTTGAACATGCACTCACAGCAAATGTAATATCAGGTCTTGAGGCAGTCAAATACATCAAAGAACCAATCATTGACCCAGCAAAACCTGCTAAAGTCATCTGTGATAACCAGGCAGAAATACTTGTGATCAATACTTCTGATAGGAGTTGGACCAAATAGATCCATGTGCAACAACTGAAGTGGTTCTGAAATGGTGCTCACAGCTTTGACTGCTTTGTAAGAGGCTCTGTGTTGCTTTCCCTTGTTGCAAGCAACACAATTGTGTTCATTGGTGAAGAGTTTAGAAGATAGACCCTGAACAAGACCAAGTTTAGACAACTTGTTGATTGTCTTGTAATTCACATGAGCCATTCTCCTATGTCACTTGGTTGATTCATCCCGGGAAGCTTTGGCCACCAAACATGTTAGATCACCTTCTGGCTTGACATCATTCAGATTGAATGTGTACAAGTTGAAGGGTCTAGGAACTCTTAGCAAAACAGTAGTGTCTTCTGGAAGTTTGAAGTCCTTGGAGAGTACAAGACATTCATCCTCAGAGAAGAAAACCTTATTCTTAGTGTCACAAATTTGTGATACAGAGAATAGATTAAAATGCTCTAGTTCCTTCACATAATAAACATTTTTAAAGTCTAACAAGGGTGTCTTAATAGTCCCTTTCCCAGTAATTTTGCCATCTCCACCACCAAAAGTAACAGTGCCTCCTCCTTCTATGGGTACAAAGTCATGCATCTTGTCCTTGTTCCCTGACATACTTCTAGAACAACCACTATCAACTATACCTACTTCAGTACTTTTTAAAGGATGATCCTACAACAACAACAAAAATATACAAAAAGTGAGTACACATTGGAGACTCAAGTCATTGCTGACTTGAGCCTGCCTTGTGGATCATTAGTGATAGGCCATGTAGATGTTTTAGATCCACCATTGTTCTTGGGCCTGTATTGCATATTAGGTCCCTTCTTTGTCCAAGAACAACCTGCTGAGGGCTTCACAGCAGTATTCCAACACCCACCACCATAATACATTGAGTCAAAGTTATCAGGCCAATAACCATTAGAAAAGAAAGAACTAGTGGGTCGAACATTTGGTCTAGTACTGGTTCTTCTCCATGAAGAATGTGGTTCAGCAGAATTGGATTTCTGCTGATGTGGAACAAAAGAGGGTATTTCACTAACAGTCTTCCACATTTGCCTAGGTTTTCTTTGACTAAAACAAACACCCATTCTTTGCTCATGAAAGTTACAATCCTTAATCAAGTGAGATTTACTTCCACACACAAAACACTTCTTCTTTTTATAAGTTTTATTCAAACCAAAAGAAGTTCCATAACAAGAAAAAGTATTCAAACCACCATGATAAACAGAATTGTTTTTAACATAACCAAAAGAATTATTTTGCAAAGAATTTAAAAACAAGTCTTCAGTAGAAACTGTCTTGTTATCAGCAACAACTCTAGAAGGCTTGTGGGGAGTCTTGGGTGATGTCTTTGGTATGGTCTTGGGAGTGGTCTTGGGCAGGTCAGACTTCTCACTTGAATCACAGCTGGCAAATGAGGTAGACCCTTCATCAGAAGACTTGTCACTGCTACAACAAGAGACAAAGTCAGTGGATTTAACACTAGGGTCTGGCAAGTCAGTTGACTTTTTTCCATAGAGATGATGTGATACATCAAAGTCAATAGGTATGGACATGTCTATAGGCATGTGTTCCTCTCTTATAGGTCCAGGGACAGCATTCATTCCCCCTTCCTTAACATATTTAACAGGTGTTTGATAAGCTAAGGTTGGTTCAGGGTCAAAAACACTAGACATATCAGGACATGTTAACTCTTCAGGGTCTATATATTTCTCATATCCTAATGCCTTTCTAGACCTAACAGATTGGCGACCATCAATCAATTTACTTAAATTAGATGCCCCTTCCTGCCATTTCATACGACCAGCTATCTCTTTATCTAATTTAGCTTGTAATTCTTGTTTTTCCTTTTCTAAGTCAGACTTCTCTTTTTCAGTACGTCTTAAGTCTATCTTAGCAACTTCTAAATCACTCTCTAGGACTCTTATCTTTTCATCATATTTAACTTGATTCTTTTGAAACCATACTTTTTGTTTCTCTAAAGTTTTTAAAGCCATTTTATAGGACTCTACTTCAACATAACACTCATTGTACTTTGGTTTCAATTCATCAAATTCTTGTTTAAGCTCATTGTATCTTACACTACATCTAAACACACAGTTGTGTACCTGATAGATTCCCATCAAGGAGACTTGCTCCTTCTTGTCCTCTGAAGATGAGTATGCCAGCAGATTCACTTGTGAAGAAGTCGAAGCTTCCTCTCCAGCAGGTTCATGTTCAGCCCAATCAATTTGGTGATCCAAAGTCACCATAGCCTTTGAAGGTGCAGCCTTAGTAGTTCCTGCTTCCACTGGATAAGAGTCATATCTAACTTCATCTCCAGACTTTCTCTCCTTGCATTCTCTTGAAAAATGTCCCACTTGTCCACAAGTGTAACATTTAACCTTCCTTCTATCAAACCTTGCTGCCTCTCTTCCATTAAAACCAAACTTCCTACCAGACTTGGTTTCAAACCTCTTAATGTTCATGGAGATCATTGCAAGCTGCCATTTTAAGTGCATCTCCTCCATCTCCAATGGATCCACCTGTTCAAAATCCTTATAAGCAAGAAACTGCTGATGTTCATATTCAGCCACAAATGAATGAACAATATCATCCAACACACTACTGGATTTTGGTTTAGGAGCAGATTGAGTATGAGTTTGAGAGGATGCTCTTGATGAATAAGAACTTGAGGCTTGATGCACAGGTTTTGTAGAGGCACCAACAAATGCAGAGTGAGTGGATGGACGAATAGGACTTCTAACATCAGGCTCAAGTGATTTAAGCCTGTTGTAGAGGTCATCAAAGGACATCATGTCCAACCCACCCTTGGTCTTGAGAGCAATACAAACTTGCAACCAGGATGGTGGCAAAGATCTCAGAAACTTAGCATTGCAGTCTTCATTGTCAGGTCTAGCCTTCAGCTGATTAAGTTGACTTAAGATCCGATGAAACCTGTCATAGCCTTTATGAATTCCCTCTTCTTCAGATATCTGAAACTCTTGGAACTTCTGCTTCAGCATAGACTTCTGCAACCTTCTTGATTCATCATTCCCACCAAATCTAGCTTTTATTGCCATCCAAATGTCCTTGGCATCCTCCATGAAGTGGAAGTCACCCATATGGTCATCAGGTATAGCTTGGAGCAGAATTGTTCTTACCTTGCTCTCCCTTTGCATAGCCAGAATCTCTTCAGCAGTTCTGGGACCTACAATTGTAACAACTCCATCAGCATCTGTAACATGCTTCTTCAGGCTATTCTCTTTTTTGACAACCTCCCATAGATTCCAATCTATGTTTGTGATCCAGTTCTGCATCTTCATGGACCACAGATGATATTCTTCAGCATTCTTCAAGTATGGAAACTTAGCATTACTGTTGGAGAGGTTGAGTTGTTGAAGAGAAGTGGTGTTAAGATCTTTGGTTGTGTCAACTTCATTATCAGAACCAGACATGTTTGTTGATTTGTTTGGATTCTTAAGGTGTAAGATTTATGATTCTTAGTATAACAGAGACTCTTTCGAGGCTCTGATACCACGTGTTGAGCTGTAAGACCTAGATAGATCTTCTTGAGCACTCTAGAATCGTTAGCAATGTTACTGTAATCAATAACACACTAATAGACTATCTTTGTATCTTGTATTTTAAAGCGGAAACAAATACAAGTGTAATACTAAGAACTCTTGATCCTCTATGGATCTTTTAATAATAATGAAAAGTGTTTTCTAAAAACGTTCTTCAATACATAATCGTATGTTCCTTTTATATACAAGGAACCCTAAACCGTTTCCCAAGAAACGTATATTCTAAAACTTCTAAAAGATATGAATTATCACTTCCTAAATAAACTCATGCATATCCAAACTATAAAACATAAAATACGGAAATACTAAATCCGCAGAAACTAATAATGCTGAAACTAGTCTTCAGCAGATACACTGCTTCAGCAGGAACCAGCTCTTCAGTAGTAACCTTCAGCAGAAACAGTCAGCAGAATTCTTACTTAACAGAATTCCCAACAAACCCGAGATTTTACTTGCTTTCATAAAAATATAAAAAATACAAAAAGAATCATCCCTCACCTCTAGATCTAGTTTTTAGGCTTTCTAATCCTAGTGACACTATTCCTAAGTTGAACGATCAATTCCCCGGTACTTGTCACTATACTATACTACAACGATCAGGTACACTGCCTGGTGGGGGTTGTAAGATTCTCGAGATCCCTCGAGAGGTAAAGCCTGGTGCGATTCCCACGTATCAGTATCCGATAATGAAGTACGTATAATAAAGTTTATACTTGCTTGTTCCCTAATTCTGAAGAAAATCTATATCCGGGTCAAAAATTTAACTAATGATGCACATGAAAATAACAAGATGAATTGGGAGTTGGCTAGGAAGATTTTGAAACTCCCCCGAGCTTCCACCACATCCGTGGTAGAGTTCTTTTAGTGCTTGTAGTTTGAACCTGTCATTACATATGTTTAGTTATAATAATAATTAAGTATGTTATTTGTTATTTCATATGTTTAGTTATGCAGTATGTCAAAAATATTTTTCATTAACTGTTCAATAAATAATTAAACCGTGTGTCTTTTCCAAAGCAAAAAAAAAAAAAATCTTTCAATTGCCAATGGAATGGTTATAAATTGCAACATTTCTAAACAACCAAATCACTCAAAAATCTTAAATATATATAATAGCATTTAGGGCATCAAGTTCAAGAATGAATGTGCAAGAGATACAACCAAATGTTCAAGTTGCAGAGAATGAACAAGATACCACCTTTGAAGAGTCTGTTAGATGGTATTTTGAAGGAAAAAAAACAGAGAGAAAAAGTCAAAAAGTTTGAAGAAAAAGCTGCAAGAAAACCAGATAAGAAGAAGAAGAAGAAAAAGACTTGGAAGAATATGTGTGGTTACAGAAAACGCAAACTTGCTTCTGATAAACAAGAACACTCATCAGACGATGAGTGTGTTGATTATGACAAATTACATTTGTCATTTGATCCGGAAAAATCACCGAAATTTAATTTGTAATTTTTTCATGTCCCATTTATGTTGTGTTCAATGAAAATTTTCTGTTATTTACTAGCTCTGAATAAATAACTAAAATTAAAGTACACAACCAACAAACTATTATTAATAGGCACTAAAATATCCAGACAAAAACAACATGGTGTAACACTAGTAACCACAAAAACAATGGTAAAGTACACTGTTGTTTGTTTTTTTAGAACCATATATTCTTTTGAACGACTGACGACACACTTTTATTTTGTACTTTGGGCAACCTGGTTGGAGTATTTGCGCAACTAATTCTCGTTTGTGGCAACCTTTTTGTTTGTTTTATTTTTTGTATATTTTTTTTATTATTTTTATTTTATAACAATGCTGAATGCATTTACTCTAACTATGGTACAATTCTTAGATCTAGTCAAAATAAAACAACAAATCAACTAAAGCAAGAACATAATACGTAGACATAGTTTCATTATTAAAGTTAAGAGTAATCCATTCTAGACTTGATAGAAGTTCATAAGACCCAAAATACATAATATTCTGGATAAAACGTCAATACACGATCAACTAGACTACTTAGAGACATACGCACAACCCAGAAGTACACTTAACTTACATAGCGTATATACCACAAATAGTAGCAGAAAATCCGATTTAACTTCAAAAGCTGCTTATTAACAAAGGACCCAAACCTTAACACGGCGCAAACTTGCTTGTCGCCTTTTAGTCAAAAAGGCGATTTCTTCCAAATCCTCCTACTGTGCTAACTTAAGACGGTCCAAGGGTTCATTCATCATTTTATAGGCTCCAAAATTTTCAAGCTCCAGTAAGATAGCATGCCTGTGCTCAACACGCACCTGTATTTTCTCAATCATCTTCACATATTGCTTCTCGTCACCCCTGTTGGCCTCTGTTTCCCTAGCAAACAGAGCAAGGAGGACCTTGTCAAAACGCCTAGAACCAATCTGATGTGCGATTTGATCATAAATTGGTATGTTAGACGCCATGATGAAGGATATAATTGAAGAAAGAAATTTAAGAAAGTTTTTGAAGAAGCGTATAGGAGAAGAGTAGTAATAAATGAAGCAAACTTATATGGCCAAAAATAGATTAATTTATGTAGAGAAACCTAAATAGAACATAAGTATTTAAAATAGATTAACTTTAGTTACCCTTCATAAGTAAAAAAGGATATATCCTAGCAACGTTACTTGGTTTGCAACGTTAGTTGACTAGTCAAGTGGTTTTTTGGTCATTTACTCCGTAAAATTTCGAAATGTTGGCGCATTTGGTCCTGCTTTAGTTCCCGCCCATCCTATTAGGAACCGTTCTCAACACTGCAGCCTATTTATAACATCATTTGTATACCCTAGAACACACACCAAAACAGAAATCCCTTTGAAATTAACCACCGTTAAAAATGGCAGGCCCAGATGCAAATGGATGTTTTCTAAGTGAGGCTGACGAATACGAGTTTGTCTTAAACAACACCTTGTTGTGGGACGCGGTGTTTAATGAATTCGGGTATAATCCCGTTTTGGAATTTGGGAATTACAGGCAGGTTAACATCGGGATGAGGACACAAATACTGAGATGGGTGTGGAGACACGACTTTTACTGGGATGAGGTTCTGGGGTTGAATGAGGAAGAAGATATAGAGGAGGAGGAGGAGGAGGAGGACCAAAAGGAGGTGGATGATGATCAAAATGAGGTGGTGCAGCAACAAAACTTGGTGGAGCAGCCGCAAAACGCGGTGGATTAGCAGCAACAAAACTTGGTGGAGGAGCTTAATTTGGAAAGCAGGATTTCGACTCTTGAAATTGTCTTTCAACAATTGAAAAAAAGGAAGGAAATGAGGGAAAGGGATAAAAGCGGGGCAGAGAGCTCTGGTTCGAACCAGTTGGGGTGACATTGAAAATAAGTTTTTAATGAATATGGTGTTTGTATGTTTTTTTACTATGTTTCTAATCTTGTTTTAATGTCTGATGTATGGAACGGTTGTTGCTTTTTACCTCTATCAATGAAAAGTATAACTTTAATTACTAGTCCTATGTTTGATTTAAAGTAACAGGGTATGCAAGGTAAACTACAAATCAATGATTGGTCAACTATACCCCAAATGAATGTAATAGTCTATGATCTCAACCTTTATCATAAGGAAATAATGATTTCCATAATTTGTAAACTAGTAACATGAAAACCATGAACAATTAAGTCATGCAGCATCAAATGATGTTCATCATATGTTGGTCATGGCTTTAATTGATTTCGAAAAGTCAACTTAATGCTGAAACTCATTGGAGCAAAATGTCATACTAGTATACATAAAATACTTTGTAATTGCAACATAAATAATTAAAATCTTTAAAAATGGAAGGTAGGAAAACAAAATTAAACATACACAAATAGCGGAATTATAATTACTAGATTAATATGTTGCTTGTTACAACTAAAATTTGGGTCATTTCCAAACATAACGTTTACAATGTAGGAAGATTTTCCTTACCAGTTCTTTTGCCATCTCAGTCTCTTCTTCGACAGTCAACTTTACAGATAACATGACAGACAGAGCATGTGTTGACAATGGGTATTCTTTCTCTACCAGCATGTATATGTCAGTTCCACCTTTTGTAGACACATGGTGAACTCCAAAACTATCATACAATATCCATTTCAATGATGCTTCATCTGCATTAAACTTCCATAATTTATCAGCTTTATCTGGTTCAAAAAGTCTATTCAATTCGACCCATAGCATTTTTTCCTTGTCAGCAGCTATCTGTGTTAACTTGAACCTTTCATTGACTAAATTCCATAGCTTGACCAAATCTGCTCTGTCAAAAGCTTTCATCATATCTTGAAAGTGTTTGTATACCTTAATACGATTTCCACCTCTTATGATCTTCCAGTAGTTTCCAAATTCATAAGTGTAGCTCTCCCAGTCTATGATTGGGTTTTTTGGTTGTAGAGCATCTGCATTCATACCGTTGTATGGAACAATATTCAACATATGTTTAAGCTGTTCTTCAGTCAATTCTTGTTGCTCTTGGGCAGAAACATATGTTTTTTGCTTCTTTGAAAACCACCTATCTTCAATCTTCTACTTTCTTCTGCCATTGGAATAAAGCCATCATTCCACTTGTGAGCAAGTCTGTATAGATTTACTATCTGTTCATAAGATTGGCCTTTCAGTCGACTGTAAGTCCAAGGAGTCTGGTTGGTTAGATATTGCTTCATATACCTCATCTTTTGTGCTTCAGTTTCGGGTTTGTTGTTTCTAGTTTCAGTTTTCTTTGCAATCCGTTTACGTTTCAAATTCCTTAAGATATTATTAGTAGGAGTATCTCTGATATGTACTAATGTCTGTGCAGCTGTTTCATCCATATTCGTGCGACTAGGATTACAAAAAGATCCGCGACCAGTACGAATATGTTCAACAGTATCGTTAACAGTATGTCCATCAGCATCTTTAAAAGCCATATGAAATCCCATTTTTTCTTCAAACCTCCCGTGAGTCTCTGCACCCTCTTTGACTAATGATATGTTTGGTTCCTCAACAACGTCAGCAACGATCCTCCCCAGTTGTGAAAGATCCTCCAAATCAACTTCCTCCAAACCTTCTGAAGTATCAGACCTAACAACGGTTGATTTCATTTTACCTTTACTGCCCTTGTGTTTGTTGCACAACTTCTTAACTTTCTCAATCAGCTTGGTATAAGCACGAGCATAAAGTACCCGTGTATCTTTCAACTTTTTCTCCAACCCATTAACTCTGTCAGATAATTTTGTACAAATTTCCATCAATTCCTTGTATTTCAGACTGCCTACATCACTTCCATCTGGGTTCACTTTTGGAATACCCGAACCATGAACCATATCAGCCACTGTATTATGAGGCATATCACCCATTGTATCATGAGGCATATCAGCCATTGTATCATGAGGCATATCAACCATTGTATCATGAGGCATATCAACCACTATATCAGCTGATTCAGGCTCATGAGAAACTGAATCAATAGGTGTTGCCATGTGTTGGTTCTTGTGAATGTTCCCACTGACCTGCCCACCTTCTAAGCTTGTGATAGTACTGGCAGCCAACACCATTGTGTCAGAGACAAGCTCATCTGCTACATTTGGTTTAGTAGGATATCTGACCAGCGGTACAATAGATTCCTTTCTGATTCTTCTTGTAAATGTTTTTGTAACATGAGTTTGTGATGATGATGGAACACTTCTGGGTGTGTCATGGGACTGAGCTTAGGTTCTTGATCCTTTACCCTCAGCTGGTGGAACAATCATTGATAAAAATAGTGGTGCTTCACTACCTTTATACCCATTACAAATCGTACTCCTATTACTAAAAACCTTTCGGCTAAGGGTAGGAGTTTTTAAAATGTTTTTGTGAGGTAGAAGCTGATACTTGTTCAAAACTATTTGAATGAATCTGGGATACATTAAAAATTTGTATTTGCTTTTCACATTTCTCACCATACCATCAAAAATCAATTTTGAAAAGTTATACTTCCTTTTTGTTGCCAAGTGATACGTGGGAATCGCACCAGGCTTTACCTCTCGAGGGATCTCGAGAAGCTTACAACCCCCACCAGGTAGTGTACCTGATCGTTGTAGTATAGTATAATGACAAGTACCGGGGGATTGATCGTTCAACTCAGGAATAGTGTCGCTAGGATTAGAAAGCCTAAAAACTAGGTCTAGAGGTGAGGGATGATTCTTTTTGTATTTTTATATTTTTTTAAAGCAAATAAAAATCTCGGGTTTTGGAGGAGTAGGCAGAATTAGTTACTAATCAACTAACCCAAATTAACTAAGATGTAATCAAAATAAAATGACAAAAATGAAATGAAATCTAATTATACTAGTGGTGTAAACAATGATAGGGAAAATTGTGTTTACTTAGGTTTCATTACTCCCTAGATATCTTTTACAGGTTAATAGTTTGTTACAATTGCATGGATGATGGGTCGTATTCCTTAATACTAGTCGTAGGGCCGTGTACAATATTCCCTAACTCTATAGTATCCTACTTCACTCCTATGTCGAGCCGTTAGAAGCTCCTAACATGGGATCATTAGAATTCTCCTACGCATTAAATACAACCAAAAATCATAGTACACCTCTGATCATGTTTCTTAAGACGTTCAAGCATGCCACCAATGGAAGTCTGCCAGTTTTCTTAAGCCTAACATCGAATACAATCATCCGTAACAACTATAAACAAACAATCAACCCATAATTAACATCGAATACAAGCATGTTAAATTGAAGACAAGTGTAAGATATATTCAAGCAACACATAGACATATTGATTGAATTGAAAGAGTACTTATCTCAATTGAACATAAGGGGTTTCAAAGGGTAAAAGCCCTTGAAAAAGTTGTGAAAATCGTATTAGGGTTTTCTCCTCAAAGTTGCACACTAATGAATGAAATTTGGAAAACTATATATAGATTTAATAAGGTGACGGCGTCAAGAAGAAAATTCTGACGCCGTCAACTCGCCGCCCATAATGAAATCGGATTGCCTAGATCCAGTTTTGACGCCGTCATGTGTAATTCTGTTCTGGGCCGTCACTAACATTTGGACCATGACGGCCTTGGGTGACGCCGTCATGTCCTTAGTACAAAACTCTTCTGGACCGGCACGGACTTTATCCACTTCCACCTCTTGTATTGCTCTTGACGCCGTCATGTAGAATTTTGTGACGCCGTCAGGTACTGTTCCCAGCAAGGAAAATTGAGACTTTGCCGTTTTCTTCACTTTTATGCTCCAAAAATGTCCAAAATGTTTCCTTTTCCAAATTTCTCTCCAAAAGTACCTAAAATGACAAAAGGAACGATTTAGGGCAATATTTGATCAAATAAATTCGAATTCGGGCTTAAATGACCCCCTAAAAATGGTTTATTTTTCGCCTCATCAAATACCCTTACACTTAGATTTGCTTGTCCTCAAGCAAATGCGCTTTTATTCTAATCAAAATACAAGTTAGGGATCATTTAACACTAATATAAAAGTAATTACTACAAATAATCGTTCCACTAAAAACCAAAGACAAGCACGGAGGTCATACACAAGCACCTCACAAATAGTGTTTAGATACTCACATCTCTCGGGTGTAATAAAGTATATATCACAATAAGGAAATTGAAAACATCTCTCACTACCTGTCATAGCAAAATAGATTACCATAGGCTTGGGAAAGGATCAAACCTCCACCACATGGCGTAAGCACCTAGGATAAATTATCAAAGAGGTCTTTTGAAGGGTTATAACGTTAGGTGTAGGGATATGGAATACACGATTTTGTTGGATAAAGACAATATTTACTGGTGGCGAGTTAATGATCTTGGTAAATTACATGTACAATATGGCGTTGCTAAGCCAAGACTAGACTCGACTTAAGCTAATAAATCAAAAATAACAAAAACATAAAACAAACATAGAATGAAACGGGATGGTAGTCCGTATGTTTTTTCTCTTTTTTCTTTTTCTATTTTTTTTTCTTTTTCTAATTTTTTCGAATTTTTTCAATTTTTTTTTTCTTTTTTTTTTCTTTTTTTTTTTTTTTTGCATACACTCTTACCCTATCATAGGGAATGTACATTCCCCTTACACTTGAATTTTTACATACTTTACAATAAACTATTCTAATTACTCGAATCAAGATAATCAAAACACTTGGAGTACTTTTAAGATTAACGCACATATGGGGGTAATATATGATGTTCTTCCCCATTACTCCATAAAACAAGTACTTTACCCATGAGTCCCAATCGTCTCAAAATAATGTGTACAAGATATGACTCGACTTAGCAACCATGTAATCAATTAGATAATTAACTAAGGGTTTAAACATGTAACAAGAATGCACTAAAGATGAGTGCATACACGGAAGGCTAAGGTGATTTGGTTGCACATTTGGGTGGGTTGTAACAAATTCTTCCTTTAAGTAAGATGCTTGAAGTTAGAAACGAAAAGATAGGCTCGGAGGGGTGTACTAGGGGTTTCGTGTACTAAAAATGAGTACAACGCTAATGGTGTGGGACAAATTAGTTGACTTTACTAGCCAAGTAATATGACTTAAATGGTCAAGTAATTATGATACGGGTTTAACACAAGGGTGATCCTAATGCCTCTTATCATGTAGTAAATCCTACTACATGAATGTAGTCTCACTAGCGGTCTCGGGATGCATCACTGACGCAAGTTCTAGAATCTAAATGCTACCGGTACCCTCATAAGCACTAATAATAATGCTTTTCCTATCAAATCTAAAGGCGAACCTCACATATTTGGGTGGAAAATTTTTCTGAACGGTACGGT